>JAODXP020000868.1:60000-200848 GCA_027497455.2 Sardinella longiceps | reverse complement strand
TTTTTATTAAATTATATCCTATGCCCCATTCACAGCCGTGTTCTTATTGGAATAGGCTATATTCAGCAACAGTTATGGCAGTCACAAAGCATTTACAAAGTCATGTACAATAGCCTAATGGTATCATTGATCACTGGACATCATCAAAAATTTTACTGCAATTTCCTGAGTGGTTCAAGAGATAAGCATTTTGACAATCCCATAATTTTGGCGGCAGCTAACGTTACCAGAATGGGGCATTTCAAAACGAAAGCAAATTGATTAGGTTTCATTTTTGACATGCCTCATTCAGTTAGTGTTAGCTGCCGTTTCACAAACTTGGTCTACGATGCACAAAATTTGATCATTGAGGTGGCTTTCAGTAGCGCTTAGCAGTATAAAACAGCAGGGCTAGGTGTTGATTCACGCCGGATTATACCTTTAAGGACATTATCGGACATGCACAAAGCAAGCCATTCTGAAGCAGAAAAGGGGGGATTCAAAATGAGCCAAATATCCGAGACAGGAACAATCGTCAAAATTTTGGTGTTGATGATTCTATTTCATCTAGACACTCCAGGAAAGGGGCTTAACATGCTAAAGTGGACTTAACCTTTAAGAATGCCTGGTTATAGGCCTAATCAACTCCAGGTTTTATAGTGCTGCTAATTTATTTCGTAACTGCTCACTGCAATGGACTGGGGTGCTGATGAATAGAGGAGACGAACCCAAGCGTTTTACGTCTTTGCTACCAGGGCTGAAGAATGGATAAATGGTGTCATTGAAATTAACACGTGTAAAAGAATAGAGAAGGTCCCATTGGTCTGCATTATAAAAGGAGACCAATCCTGCTTCATAATCCACAAACACACCAACTCTGTCCAGCCTATTCAATGGGCGGAAAGAAAGCGGGGCATTATCCATTGTGTCATAGTCATCATTGCCCAGCCATATTGTCCAGTAACCTTTGTCTGGAACCAGTATAATTGGCACTTTCTTGTTATTGGATCCTCTTGTAACTCCTAAAACCCCTTTACCCTGAACCTCATAGTAGAACCTACCAGAGGAGAAACCCTGTTTGCCCAAGACACAGTTGCACTGATCAAACCTTTTTGCATCACCAGAGTACTGATTTTTCACCTTCCCATCTCTCACTTCTTTCCCGTCCGCTGACAGGAAGAGAAAATCTTGCGCTGTGTCAGGGTCAAGTGTCACGTCCACTGTAGGGGTAGAGTAGAGGGGATGTGAAACATGTCAAGGCATCTTCACTACTAGTCCAGTTACATTTACATTTATGCATTTAGCAGAGGCTTTTACCAAAGCGACTTACATTTTTGTCAACGATCAATTAATTCAGGGCAAGTGTCCCCGAGAGCAACTTAGGGGGTTAAGTCAAGGGCACAACGGTGGCAGCCGGGATTTGAACCCAGCTAAACTGTATCTTACAGTACTATCCACAATTACACAAACTGTCTACAAAGACAGTCTATAAAATAACCCAAAGCAATATGAAAAAAAAGCAAAACACATACCTGCATATTGTTTGATCGCCAGTTCTGAGGAAAACAAAACAAAATGAATATACTGTATGCTCATTAACTTGCTCACTTGCATAATCATGATCTTTGTGCCCCCACTGTTACTAGAGTTGGCTTTAAAGAATATACGCTCCTTGCACATAAGGCATAGCCTGGTTCTCACAGACCCTTCGTGCATCTTCGTTCAACTTTGTGAGCTCGCACGAGGGTCTGGGCGCGGCTTGTTGAGCCCGAAGTCTTCGTTTAGCCCAGGCCTGGGCAAACTAAGGCCCGGGGGCCACATGTGGCCCGCTGAGCTATTTAATCCGGCCCGCGGAGCCTTCCCAAAGTAAAATAATTAATCTTTTAGCTAAATTTATCTAAATTATCAAATTCTTCATGAAATACAAATCCCCCCTTTTAACCCTGCATGTTAACATTTCCTCTGAAGAAAGTGAGGCTACTGGTTTGAGACTTGCCAATTTACCGGCATCAACCAGTTGACTTATTATCCGGCCCATTAGTGAAAATCTAAAAGCCAATGTGGCCCTTTGACCAAAATAATTGCCCACCCCTGGTTTAGCCCATACTCGAGCCCGCCTCTATGCCATAGATCCAATCATAATCGTGGGGCGGGATGTTAACAGGTATGACGTAGCATAGTACGTGACAGGCACATTGAATTTTCCAATCAGGTTCGAGATTTTTTTTTAATACAACCCCCGCCCCATCACAGCAGAAAACAGCTAGGCAACCGACGAAATCCCAGATGGATGAGAAACATCCATCTGCGTGAGAACCAGGTTACATAAAGCAAGGCCATTTTAGTTATTTAGTGCATTTCATTGTTTTTTGTTTTGTTTTAATTCATTTCGTCTCTGCAATGAATGAATGACCTGTGAGCCGGTTTTGTTTTGGCTGGTTTTCCACTAATGCTGATCTTGGGTAGAGTCATTATCAACATTTGCAGCATCCTTAATCCAAAAGAAGTTGCACAAATTGTCCAACTTCTCCAAGATGGCACATCCGTACGTGCCAAAGCAAGGACATTCAATGTTCTCCAGAACATGGAAGACAGGACAGGAACGCGTTTGTTATTACGCGTTTGTTATCTGTTATTACTGAAAGCGAAAGTTGTAGGCGTGATAGCCAGGTGAGAGAATATGTCTTATCTAAACGGAAACCTATTTCAATTGCATTGGGCCAGACTGTATGACATAGTCAACAGTCGGCTTTTCGCCCAGGCTAACCACCAAGCACCATGGATCCAAAATTGCCAAGTTCACCACTGGTGCCCTGTACTTATCACAGATGAGAGCAGGTTCTCCATGAGCACCTGATAGACGTGAAAAGAGTCTAGATAACACAAGGAGAAACACTATGCAGCCGGCAACATCGTTCAACTTGACTGTTTTGGTGGTGGGTCAGCGATGGTATTAGAAGGCATCTCCATGGAAAGATACACAGACATGTACGGGCTAGAAAAGGGCAATCTGACTGACCATTAGGTATTGAGATGACATCCTTCTGGTACTTTACATCAATATCAGAGACGTTAATGTGACCCCCTGCTATACCCAATAAAGAAAGTGTTCAGCAGTATACTTTCTGTACGTATCACAGAAAACCTCTTTTTTAAGTCACCTGTGGAATGAACAGGATGGGAACGCCATCCAATCATGTTAAACGTCCCATCATAATGATTGAATGATGGTATGTCAATTAAACTCGACTGCCATTTGTCCCGCCCACCTATGCACCTAGACAGCACGCATCGTGTACACTGGAGGTTGGGATTCCAGGAGAAAACTGAAGAGACCTGGATTTACAATCTTATCTTTCACAAATGTTTTTCTAGGAACTACAGCTATACCATTAAGTAAGCCTTCATTTGCACATTTCATGCTGTCATTTTTAAAAGAGAAGCACTGTACTCAGTTCCAATACCAAGACACAATGAGTTGCATGTGAAACTAAAACATACATGTCTGTTCTTCTTGTAATGTGATGTGAATATCCATTTACCCAGTTTACAATGGCGCAACTGCAGATTCTCTAGCTGTTGTCTCTCAGCAGAGATGATCACACTCAGTCCAATGATGACACACAACAGCAGCACACACAGCAGCCCCACTATCACCACACCCCAGGACCTGACTGCAATACGATATATAATAACAATAAGCAATGTTAATGTAAGCAATGCACAATATATTAAGACAATATAAAAGAACAGGACCCAATACAATGTATAATGACAATAAGCAAAGTAAGCGTAAGCAATGTACAATATATGAAGACAATATAAAAGAACAGGACCCAATACAATGTATAATGACAATAAGCAAAGTAAGCGTAAGCAATGTACAATATACTGTACAACTACAAGACAAGATAGAAGAGCAGTATTTTAGCAATGCATGCTTTACAACTACAACACAAAATACAATACATTGACAATAAAAAAGCAATAAATGATTTATATTCAAGATTATATGTTATAAGCAATGAGAAATACGGTTGATTCAGCCATACAGATTTATGACATTAGACACACAGTTCACACAGTTCATACATGATATTTACAAAGTTTTAGCGAATGTATATTTGTATATTTTGTAACTTAACCTGAAAAAAATAACCATAATGTACTAAATCAGTGTTTCTCTAGCCTGGGCCCGTCCATACTTCCTGTCGCAGCGTGACATTTCACGATCAAGGCAGTATTGCCAAGGAGGCAATTTCCTCAACTCTTGAGCCCATAAAAATCAGGATCTAATGAGAAACGAGCAGGCTGAAGGAGGCAAGTTTAGGATGACTCTGTCCAGCTCTGTCCCATAACATTTATAGAGGGTTGATAGCATTTGATAGACGTCCAAATTAATCCTGCCCAGAATTCCCGGGCAGCGATCTGTGTTAATTAATGCTGATTGAAAAGTCTTAAGCATGTTGTGTTATAAAAACAAAATCACTCTGTGAACCAAGTTGGAAAAATCAGTAAACTCTATTTTTATTTACCATATTGTCCCATGATGTTTATAAGCCTTCGTGCATCAGACTCATTGACATTTTCTTCATTTGTTGAGCTTCTGTCGAATTGCAAATCTTGATATACACCTTCAGGCTGTTCCATTGTCCTCTAGTCTTTTTCACAGTCTACCTGATCAGTCAGGAAATGTATCTGTTTATCATGTCTTGCAGACTGAATCATGCTTCCTATACCAAGTGTGTACAAATGTCTGTAGCTGTGGAAGAGGAAGTACTGAATGTCCGGCAAGGGCCATAACGTAGAAGTATTACTAAATGTCACAAAAGGGCCATAGACACTTTTTTCCTCTCCCTTACATTTTCTTTTGGTTTTAAGGTTTTTTATTTTTCCTATACTCCCCACCCAGTAACACTGCAATGCATATCCTGCATGGCTGGTGGGATAACATTTGTATTTATCCACCCTTCATCTGACTATTCACCTTATTCCGCGGGTAAACAGGGCGCTGCCATGACCATTGTCATTCAACATCCGGTCTAGCAACGCATTGACTTAGCGTTGTGATATTTGGTGTTTTAACGGTCTAATATAAGTGGTCTTATTATGAAGTTGTGCTCACTACATCCATCAATAAAGTTAGAACAGTTTATCGCCGGATAAAAAATGATGTTTTCAGCAGTAAAAACTGTGTATACGTACAATACGGAGTTTTGTGATTGTGGTATTTCATGAAAATTACGTTGATTTGAATGAGAGGCAGCGTCTAACGGAAATTCCAAGACAATCGGAGGGCAAACGAATTTTTTTTAAAAAGGGGCGGGGCTGCATAAGGTAAATACTCACCTTATTCTGCCCCACCCCTTTTAGTCATTTTTTTTTCTTCTGCGATTGTCCCTTGCACCGCTTGCCTTCATTCATATCCATTCTATTTTCATTCACATCCATTCTATATTCTTCTAAGAACCAAAACTGTACTTGTTCATAGCATTCCAGTCAAAAAACAGTTGTTGCCTAAGTTATTACTCAACAGGAAAGCAGCAATATTTGCTTCCATCATGAAGATTATGAGTGTTGTTTTCTTCAGAATTCAGCATTGCATAGCAAACAAGTCAACTCCCCCGCTATCAAATGAGTTTACGGGCTTATCCTCCTCACTATGTGTGAGGATTATGCAATAAGGTGTCGAAACTGCAGATGTTCTGATAGATTAGTAGCACTAAAGCACGGACCGCCCAACCACTAACCAATTCTTTTAGGGAAGCTTCAAGCACTTGTAAATTTAAAGGAGAAATACGGTGTGATTAGGATGAAAGTATATTGCAAGATTCAGCAAGAAAGTTGATTTTTTTTTGTCAACAGGTTACCAGTGAGTTTTTTTAGGTTAACATTGTCTGCAATGTCCATGGTTATAAGACAAAAACTGATGCAAAACAGATCTTGGTGTAAAGGCCAATTATAAAATTGTGTTATGATGAACAAATGCTTTGGTGGTTGTTAGCCTAGCCAGGTGACTGTTTACATTTCATTTCGTTCCAGTCAGGGATAGCTACAATTAAGTTTTGTTTTCACCGGCACATAATCCTGCAGGCGAAATTCAGCGAACAGAGTGAGAAACTGAAGCCATGACATATTGTGCCCGGACATCACTAACCTTGATTTAAGATAACAAAATATTTTTTCATATGCGTTTTAAAACTAACTGTTGCAAAATGTTTCAAAACATCGCATAGCGCACTCTAGAGAGGAAACGATTGCCAATAGGGACACTTTGCAAAAAGTGAAACGATGTGAAAGCGGATGATCATATATAGCTAGTTATTGCCTACATCTGATGAAGATAGCCTCTATTACTAGTGTTGCAATTCCTTTTTTATATCTGTCTGTCCTCGATTCCTCCATCCTCCCATCATTTCTTCCTTGTTTCCTTCACGGGGGGAGGGGCTAGCAGAGGAAAGGTTGGAAGTAAAGGAGGATGGAGGAATTTTGTATTGCTTGCAACAACCTGTGACGATTCATTCACACCGCCGCAACTACTCTCTAAAAGCATCTCATCAGTCTGAATTGGCCTTAAGTAAATGAGGGTCAGAGTTTTTAGCTCAGTTCCCAATCTCCAGTTGGCTATCCATTTGTGACGGCCTTCCCTGGCTGATTTGATTGTGCAGCCTATGGAATTATTTTCTCAGACAGAGAAGGAGATCATTATGGAAGCCCTTTTCTGTCGCATAGAAAAGCAATTTCTGGATCATATACGAACATTATGGAAGCCTGTTTCAGCCACATTAAAAAAAAAAAAATCCAGATCATATACTGTAGGCTCTCACACATAGGGTACTTGTTTTTATAAATAGAAACAGTCAACAAAACAAAAATAGTAAGAGGCAGTCTTTTCATCACATTTACATTTAAGCTTATGCAAAGCGACTTACATTTAGTCAACTTCAGGGCAACTCTCCCCTAGAGTAAGTTAGGGTTAAGTGCCTTGCTCAAGGGCATCTAGGATTCAAACCCACAACTTCCAGACTACTAAATGGCCATGAAAAAAGGCTCAAGATAGCCCCACACTTCATTGATAGTTTGATGACAGTTCCAACATTAAAATCAAGTCATCGAAAACTTGTAGCCTACTTGTTTACTACCTAGCGATATGCACCTGGAAGCTACAACTAGCAAGTGGTCTTCTCCGGTCTGCACGGACATATCAACACTCTGCTCCTCGGCAAACGTTTGACCTTTTCATGATGATGCAATTAGTGTTGCCACCTGTCCCGGATTTTCCTGATTGTCCCGGATTTTAGCTAAACAAATAACTAGTAAGTGTCATTTTTACTTATTAGAACTATACAATTGCAGCGTACAAGGGTGATTTTTATCTTGGGTTAGATGTGCGAAGGGCCTCACTGCTTACAAACAAAAAAGATTGATTCGATGGTCAAAATTTACAAGATTTTTGGTAGACACAGGTGGCAACCCTAGTTGCAATATACCTGAGGCCCTTATCACACCAGATTTCTCCTTTAAGTTGAGATTTATCGTAAATATCTCAATTAATTTCTACTGTATAAAGAAAGTGATGTGTTTTTGCAGAATGTTAGTGCTTTGTTTTTGCAGAACAAACGTTAGGCCTATTGACTGAGACCAGCACACACTGTAGATCCTTCACTGGCCACTAGAGGGAGCATTGGTACAGGGACAGCACACACACTGCCAACAATTACATTCTCTTGCCGTTTCTAAATTAGCATTCTGTTGTCCCGTTGTTGCTGTCCTACTGTACATTTACCAAACAACTTGGATTTACCATTTCTATACTTTTTTTATTGTTATTTTGTTTGTTAATTTTACAACCATCCACTTACAGAGGCATTATTTAATTAAACAACTTCATAAATATAATGTTCTCTGTGTGATGAGGGAACCGTTCTAGACTTGGCTGAGCAGTGAGAACAATCCTGCAGAGTCATGACAGCACTGCAGTTCCCACTGGCCGAGTAAACACTGGCCCATTGCCACTTAAATATTTAGCCTTCTATCAGCTCCATATCTCACCCAACAAACACAACACCTTTCCCAAAATAGTAGACATATTTTAGCTTGTGTATATAATGTTTTTTAATTAATGTTTTTATTGTAACAGCATATTGTAATTCAGTGTTTATGATGACAGCTGTTTGTATGTCTTTATGAACCTGCAATAATGGCTGAAATTCAATAAACAAACAAACAAATTAAAAATCCTCTAATATAAAACTCTCTCAAACCAAGCCTATTGGGACTGGTGGTGAAGATGTCATATTCTTCCACACATGTAACGAGACTAAAGCTCAATTCAGACTGAAGATCCGTGACGAAATGAGGCGGTTTTAGAGAGAAGTTGCGGCGGTGTGAATCAGTAAGTCGCAGGTTGTGGCAAGCCGTCGCAAAAGATTTTACATGTCAAATCGCAGTTTAGGAGTTTTAGAACTCCCTGATTTTGGGCCCTGGTAACTCTGTTCCTCCCCACTACGATACCCCTGTAAGGTTATGTGTGCATGTTTGAGTTATGCAAAGGCTTGTCGACATACTTGCATAATAATGACAATGCAAATTACAGTCAAACTTGTTAGGATCATTTACAGCTTCACAAAAATTCAGAAACCAAAATCCTCAGAGGAAATGAAAGGAAAACAATTAAAAGCACATGATGTACAGTATATAATGCTACATTTTTTGCTTTATTGGCAACATCAAGGACCTAAAACAGCCATAATAATGTAGCCATTGCTCACAAAAGTAACATAATTCTGCATAAGCTTGACTATTACTGGAGATGATGTTTGATCATTTCAGTGTTCAAAACAGTTCACAAAGCAAATTATAAAGGTTCACCTCAAGTGTTTGTGAGTGTAGAGTGTTGGTTGGTGGGGTTGGTTCATGGGAATGGGGTGACCACACACACCTGACGTGAAGATAAGACGCATTTGGCGAAGAGTGGCGGTGTTTTCTGATTGGTCGAGCAGGGGAGACTGTGATGTATATATGTGTGTGGAGAGGCTCCAGGTCTTTGTCTGATTTCTCTTGTCTGACTGAAGGGAAGCCATGAAGCTGCTGATTCTGACGGCCCTCCTGGGGCTCTGCGTGGCCCAGCACAACCCCCACACCAAGCACGGCAGGACCTCCATCGTCCACCTGTTTGAGTGGCGCTGGGCCGACATCGCCGCAGAGTGCGAGCGCTACCTGGGGCCAAACGGCTTCGGTGGAGTTCAGGTGAGACATGCAACTAGTGTATTCCAATCTGAACTACATTTTATTACTTGCACTGATTTGACTAGTGTTACTGGTTATAAAATGTACCTGTGTGTGTATATGTATGTGTGTGTGTGTGTGTGTGTGTGTGTGTGTGTGTGTGTGTGCGTGTCTCCGCTTAGATCTCCCCTCCCCAAGAGAGCATCGTGGTGAACAACCCCTGGAAGCCCTGGTGGCAGCGCTACCAGCCAATCAGCTACAACCTGTGCTCCAGATCAGGAAATGAGAACGAGCTCAGGGACATGATCACCAGATGCAACAACGTCGGGGTAACGACAAAACACCACAACTTTACACTCTTAACTCACCCAGGCAAAACACCACAACTCCACACACATGGCTCACTCAGACAAAACACTAAAACTGGATCTCCATCTATTCACCCCATCTAAAGACAGAACACCACAACTCCACACACATGACTCACTCAGACAAAACACTCAAAACTTGGATCTCCATCTATTCACCCCATCTAAAGACAGAACACCACAACTCCACACACATGACTCACTCAGACAAAACATCAAAACTCCACATGCGGAACTCATCTTTGTGTTCAGTAACATAGATCTCCATCTAAACCCATGACTAGATCCTCTTCTACTCCATCTAACCCCATGACTACATGTCCATCTACCCCCCCACTAATGATCTCTACCTGCCGCAGGTGAACATCTACGTGGACGCTGTGGTCAACCACATGTGTGGAGCCGGTGGTGGGGAGGGAACCCACTCCAGCTGTGGCACCTGGTTCAGCGCCAACAATAAGGACTTCCCCTCCATTCCCTTCACCAGCTGGGACTTCAACGACGGCAAATGCAGGACTGGCAGCGGCAACATTGAGAACTACGGAGATGCCAATCAGGTACAGAATACATTCACCCTTTCAGGATGCCAAAAAGGCTGCATATAGGCATGTTATTGTAAGACGGTAGACCTACATCACAATTCATTACCGATACTGTATCTGAAACTAGTGGGGTTGTTTGGTTTCTACATTATAGCACATACCAGTGCAACGAGATCTTCATTATAATTTAGATACTGAATATTTAAAATGTAAATATATAATGGAAAAGGCCTTGCAGCATGTGTCTGTAAAGATTTCCCCATTCCATTCTCCAGCCAGTTGTCCTAAAAGAGTCACTACTGTTTGTGTTCATACTGTAGGTGAGAGACTGCCGTCTGGTGGGTCTCCTGGATCTGGCTCTGGAGAAGGACTATGTCCGTGGGAAAGTGGCCGGCTTCATGAACAAGCTGATCGACATGGGCGTAGCCGGCTTCAGGGTGGACGCCTGCAAGCACATGTGGCCTGGAGACCTGAGCGCCGTCTACGGCCGTCTGCACAACCTCAACACCAAGTGGTTCTCCTCCGGCTCCAGACCCTTCATCTACCAGGAGGTGAATCTCAGTGGTCATAGCAACATGTTACTATGGCAATACAGCACACAGTTGATTTGTGGCTAGCTTAGAGACTTTTTAGCATCCATGATAGCACCTATCAACTTTTTAACATCTATTGAATGACCACTGTGTTACAATTATATCAAACTTCACCTCCACAATCAAAAAATAACAGGAACTTAGATATTAGCCCAACTGGCCAATGTTCACCAAGACTTTTGCCAAAAGCAAGTTCCACAAAATGTGTTTGCTGTCCAGGAAATGTGTTTGTCGAGTTGGTGTTCACAGAGGGCTTTGCAGGGCTGACTTGGGTTTTATTCCTGCAGGTCATTGACCTTGGTGGAGAGCCCATCACATCTGGTGAATACACTGGCCTGGGCAGAGTTACTGAATTCAAGTATGGCGCCAAGCTGGGCACAGTCATGCGCAAATGGAATGGAGAGAAGCTGTCCTACCTGAAGTGAGTCCAGGAGGCTTTAATCAGATGAAACAGTGAAGACTGAGAGATCCTCAGCTGATTGTGATGCACTTTGGGCTTCAATAACGTTGCTGCGCTTGTGGTGTTTTTATTTGCTGTCAGGAACTGGGGTGAAGGCTGGGGCATGATGGCCTCAGGCAACGCACTGGTGTTTGTGGATAACCATGACAACCAGAGGGGACACGGCGCTGGTGGAGCCTCCATTGTGACCTTCTGGGACGCCAGGTACGACCATAGACATTATATACAGTATGTTACTAAATTTGTATATCTATGAGTAAAACTCTCTCTACTGCCACCTACTGGTGGTGGGCAGACACTGCAGACCAAACATCTCCAAACATCAAGACAGGGTAGTTTACCCTCTCTTCTTACAGTCTCTTTATTTAGTTTAGCTGCCACATTCTCCTCATGTTGTTCCAGTAGGCTAGCCTGGCAGCGCCATCCTACGTACTTACGTTAAAATGAATTTTACCTCCGTACGAGTCTGGAATAGAGCGCCTACCTAGGTTCGCTCACGGTTTAGCCAATCAGCACACAGTTTAGAGCGATGTCACTTAACTTGCCTGAACACGTTTGTTATTCTCCCCCCTACTTTCGAATTACCTTTACAAAATTGGTACATGACATTAACATCCATGATCTAGAGGACTTATTGCCGCTACAATGTAAAAATAAATTGGAATTAGCTAGCGATCTGTTACTGCTGAATGCGGAAGTGAGAGCCAGGTGAGAGGATACGTCATATCCAAACGGAAACATGTTTCAATTGCATTGTTCCAGACTGTGACGGAGTCAACAGTCGGCTTATTAGTCAGGCTACCAGTAGGCCTATTAACTCCTGTTCCTCAAATGCAGGCTGTACAAGATGGCTACCGCCTTCATGCTGGCTCATCCCTATGGAGTCACCAGAGTCATGTCAAGCTATCGCTGGGATCGCAACTTTGTCAATGGAAAGGTACCTGTGCTCCTCTCATCTCCTCTTGAGTTCAACTGATTCATCCTTGGCTCCTGTCTGCCAGAGTCCTGGGACTCTTGTCTTCATGCTGCTGGTCTGTGTGTGTGTGTGTGTGTGTGTGTGTATTTACTCAGGACCAGAACGACTGGATGGGACCCCCAGTCACGGTGATGGATCCACCAAGCCCGTCCCAATCAACGCCGATTCCACCTGTGGGGACGGCTGGGTGTGTGAACACAGGTGGCGCCAGATCAGGTGAGACACACACACACACACACATACACACACACACACACACCTTCCTCAGCTCATCTATGATCTGTAACAGAACTATGTTGGGCTGCTTTTGAGAGAGAAACTAATATTTACGATGAAGGTCTATTAAAATGTGAGTGACTGCAAAAATAATGTTAAGCCACTCCATAACATGAGCTCCTGGTGTTGTCAGGAACATGGTGGGCTTCCGTAACGTGGTCAACGGTCAGTCCTTCTCCAACTGGTGGGACAACGGGAGCAACCAGGTCGCTTTCAGCCGTGGAAACCGTGGTTTCATTGTCATTAACAACGATGACTGGTGAGTTGATCATATTTTAATAATATTATTCTAATATGTTAGACATCATTCACTACAGCCACAGAAATCAAAGGGCAATTGTTAGAATATTCCAAATTTGTACCTGATGCAATATCTTAAACACACGGAGGTCATACTGTATAATGTTTAAATGATGATGTACTCAGGGTTCGAGTTAGGTGGGAGCCAGTGGGAGCTGAGCTCCCTTAGAGAGAGGTCTGGCTCCCATGAAAGCAGCAAACTCAAACATCTGTGGGGGCTCTGACAATACAATAGTATAATATTTTACTGACAAATAAAGTTATCATAAGCGGGGATCAAACCGAGCTATGGGAGGTGGAACCTTTTTATGGAGTTGCGAGCGCTAAGCGCTTGTTACAGGGGTGTTTTTGATCATCTTTTCTTTTTGTGTTATTGCCTTATTGGCATGCTGTTATTATGTTCTCTGATGATAAAGGGGCACGGTATGCTTGCGCAGTTGCAATGTATAGGTTGTAAACACCATGATTTGGTTGTGACCGATAGTTACCGTGCGTAACAGTCGGGGTTTGCCTCTGACGCGAGAGGATCTAATGATGGTATGTTATATTGCCTAGTTTGTGGGCCTTGCCCCTGATTATTTTCAGTTTGATCAGTGTTTTGTTTGTTTAGTTTGTTTGTTAATTTGTTATGTTATGCACCCCGCCGGTGGCATAATATAAAATAAAAGAAAGACGTCTGCATTATTCCGTTTCCATGCCTTGAGTCTACCACCCGCCGGACACACTCCGTTACAATGCCACTGAAAATGTGGCCGCTTGCTTGTTTCGGTTTCAGCCTACTTCAATAAAGCCAAACATAGGCCTACTGTAGCTCCAGATAGTAAGATAATGCGCGGCTCTCCCTAGGTCAACCTCTCTCCTAGATATTGCTTTAACCAGGCTATTCCGATCATGCTGCGCATGATGTAAACTTTATTGAGGATTTCGCGCAAGTAGCATATTCAATTCAAATTAATAGGTGCCAGTTCACCGTTATGCATAACATTCAGCCAGAGGTCCGGGAGAGAGAGATAGAGAGAGACATTGTCAACTTCTCACATTGTAAGGTCAGTGCTTGCTTCCAGATGCGCAGACTGGAGAACGGAAAAAAAAAAAAAACATCCCATACAATTAATTCATGGGCTCCCACGAAGATGGAATCATAACTCGAACCCTGGATGTACTGTATTTCAATACTATCCACACTGGGCACATAGCGTAATTCTGATCCTTAGCTAGCCATCCCATAATGCTGTGGTTTGTTGTCAGGAACCTTGACGCCACTCTGAGCACTGGTCTCCCTGGAGGCACCTATTGTGACATCATCTCTGGTCAGAAGGATGGGGGCAGGTGCACTGGGAAACAGGTGACTGTTGGGGGAGACGGCCGCGCCCACTTCAGAATCAGCAACATGGACGAGGACCCCTTCATGGCTTTCCACGCCGATTCTAAGCTGTGAAACTAGCAGAGAACCATGAAAACTGTTCCACATCGTGCACATATTAATTAATGTAAATGACCATAACCATTTGTTATCATGTTACAAATAAACACAATGATCTAACAAGTCTAATGGGTGTTTCTTGTGTTTGGTGAGTTACTAGGCCTAGACTGAACTTGGCTGTGAAAACTGTGAAACTGAAAGACCTTGACTATTCACTGACATGATAAATAAATGACATGAGTAAATGAGTGAAGTCAAATATGTCAATATCAATTTATTTTTACAACAGTTAAAAAATAATAAATAATAGCAGTTGACCAAAGTGCTGTAAAATAAGACAAAGAGAATGAACAAAATCAAAGAAAACAAAAACAAAGAGAACTGGTTTGGTAATAATTCCAAAAGTCGATGCAACAGCATCATGGGGTTAGTTTTGTTTAAAATTGGAAAAATTCTGACCTTTCTTTGAAAGTTGCAACACCTCCTCATTCTGTCCACATGAAGGAACAGACATCAGATTGTCCTGACTGCTCTGTTCTCGATCTGTTACTCAACATGCTGAGTAATTTACATGATTGTTAATTAGTGGAGTTGATATAGTTTTCATTCTGTCTGCAGTCAGTTTAGTCACCATTGCTGTCTGCTATTTGGCGATTGGCGTTGTTGTCAAGTTGTCATGTTTACTAACCCAGGTTTACTGTGGACCATTCTATAGCCAATCCTATTGTTTGCTGCAATTGTGGTCAAAAATATTTGATAAAATTGTAATTTTATGATAATATTGACAAGAAAATGGTACAACTAATTTGCAAAAAATGTATAATTTTCTAGATAAACTTCTAGGTTATGTATGGGCGAGTAAAATTGAGGTGCTCCTATACTGCTGGTCACCTGCTCAGACAGCCCCCAAGCCAAACTGTGAGGTAGTCCATAATCCAGGAGGTGACGGTTATGTCCACCTGCATCCTCCGAAGCTTCTCACCCAGCGATTAAGACTGGATAGTGCAACATGATTCTCACAGTGCTGACTGCTCTGTCCAGGAGAGAGTGAACCCTCTGGAGTAGGTATATGATAGCGTCCTTCACCCCGACCCCGTCTTAAAGGCGTTGTCTTGTTTGGTGCATAACTTTCAAATAAATGCCCAGGATTGTGTGATATGTTGTTCACAAGCAAGGCAAGGCAATGCGACTCCCCCTGCATTATCCTACCATGCTTGACAATTACCGTCCGATTTCCAAGCTGTCAGTGTTGGCTAAAATCTTTGAGTCTCTAGTTAGTGAACAAGTAAAGGAGTTTTTATCCAATAACAACATTCTTAGTCCTTTTCAGTCAGGTTTTAGGAAGAGGCATAGCACAATCACAGCAGCTGTTAAAGTCATGAATGATATTGTTAGTGTCATTGATTGTAAAAAATCTTGTGCAGCATTGTTCATTGATCTATCCAAAGCATTTGATACAGTGAATCATACTATTCTGCTGCAATCTCTGGGTAGAATCGGGGTATCTACAGCTGCTATGGATTGGTTTAAAAACTATCTTGCAAATAGATATCAATGTGTCACGTGTGATGGTGTTAATTCAGAAATGGTTGAAATTAGGATTGGAGTCCCACAAGGCTCCATTCTTGGACCGTTGTTATTCACTATTTATATAAATGACATTTGTGCTCATGTAAACAATGCAAACATACACCTTTATGCTGATGACACTGTTCTTTACTGTTCAGCCCCATCTCCTGCTGAGGCACTGGCAAAACTTCAAGAAGCATTCACAAAATTACAACAGAACTTACTGAAGTTACAATTGGTACTAAATTCAAAGAAAACCAAATATATGTTGTTTACACATTCCCATACCCAGTCTCTGCCCCAAATTACCACTCTACAGGGACAGGAAATAGAGAGGGTGTCCAGCTATAAATACTTAGGTTTTTTAGTAGATGAAGATCTCTCTTTTAATACTCATGTTGCTAGCTTGACTCAAAAACTTAAAATTAAACTAGGCTTCTTTTATAGAAACAAGGCTTGTTTTAATCTTAAGGCAAGAAAGGAACTGGTTGCAGCCACATTTGTGTCTGTTATTGATTATGGTGACATTCTTTATATGCATGCGTTTTATAACTGGTGCAGAGTATTCTACACATCATTGCAATTTGTATAGTTTATCTGGTTGGCTCCCCCTAACAATTCGCAGGCAGCTTCATTGGGTCATTTTCATATACAAAGCAGTTATTGGCATGTTGCCTTCATACCTATCTGTATTTGAATTAGCCACAAATAATAGATATAATCTCAGATCTAACAATGTCATTCTTTTTAAAGTACCAACTGTCAGAACTAGTTTTGGTAAAACAGCTTTCCACTATAATGCCCCTTCAACCTGGAACGACATTCAAAAACAGTTAAAGCTCAGCATGTTCATTCCGCTTTTAGACTTTAAAACACGGGCTGCTGACATTCTTAATTACCAGTGTGAATGTTTTTAAGTTTTCCATTGGGTCTCTGTCATTTTGTGAATGTTTCTTGTACTGTGTTTATGTGGTACATGTTGTTTGTTGTTGATCTTTGTCTAATTGTTTTCTTACCTGTTGTATTATGTCTATGTGTTGTATGTCTGTTCATAGATGAAGAGTTCAGATGCAAAACCCCCTAACTCCACTTGACCACTTTTTGAGAAAAAGGCCATTTTTTATCAGGCGTTTACAGTGTTTTGATTGTAAACAGATATTTTAGACACGGCAGGGAGTAGGTTTTATTTTATTTTTTTCACAAAAACATTTCATTTACATATTCTAGATTTATACAGGATTCACACAATATCATTAACTCAGTTTTCACAAAAATGGTGTTTAGGGGGTTTTGCATCTGAACTCTTCACATGTTGACTGTTTTATGTTGTGTGTTTTTTTACTTTTCATGTCTCTGCTTAGTGCTTAGGTGACTGCTGCCTTTCTTGGCTAGGGCTCACTTGAAAAAGAGACTGCTGTCTCAATGTGACTACCCTGGTGAAATAAATGATAAATGAAAAAAAATTAAAAAAAAATTAAAAAAAAAAATTTTTAAAAAAATAATCGTAGCTGAAAATCATATTCCATTTATTTCAAGAATCTTAATCACTGTTCATTGTAACAGTTCATTACTGTTATTCTGTGACCAAAGTGTTCATGGACTACAAAGTAAGTTTTGTCACATAATTCTGCCCCATCCTGGCAATTAAACATTGGTCAATATGGGAAAATACAGCATTTGTTTCGATATCTCCCAGGCCTAATTGGTTACTTATTTGGTACAAGCCTATCCAAAATGAAGTAGTTACTTTATGTTGGTCTGTTGCTTGTGAATATGTGAAATGTATCCCAGGCTAGTTTGTTGCTTGTGAATATGTAAAATATTCCTCAGAACAGGGTGGGGCACATTTTTTTTCTGCAGGATTCCTGTCATGCAGGAAACAGGATTATGATATGCTTTGTGACGTCAAACATGTACCAAACTGACTGTTTTGCTTTCCTGTCTCTTTTATCGTGCAAGCAGTGCCGACTGATTAGATCTACCACAGAGCCTGAATGAGATACAAATCTGATGTATGTGTGTGAAATGATACAATGTTGCTAATAGGGATGTACCAAATGCAGAATTCAGATTCAGACGAGTCTTTTGATGGGGTTCAGTTACTACTGAACCTCAGTGCATGAACCGAACCCAATCCTTTAATGTCATTGTGCAGGCTGTCTCATTTCCATGGAATGATAGCCATTGATGGGCCAATTTAGCACAAGAATCTAGAAATTCCAGTCTCCCTGTCACGGATATTCACTGATGTTCAAGTGAGAGCTTGACCATGAAACACAACTGACAGATCCCACACAACCTCCAACTACTGTATGATCTCATGTTAAGGTTTACTTTTTCTTTTGTAATTTAATAAAGAGCATGATTTTCCACAGACGGACAGCAAATGTGAGGGAGAGAATTGTAGGCTTTGATCTTGTCTGCAATGCCTTTGCTACTGAAAGCATGCATTAGATGTAGGGCATCAGACCAGTCACATATCGTTTAATTTCACTGGTAATGTCCACAATTAAATACAAAACCCCCTAAACACCACTTTTGTGAAAACTGAGTTAATGATATTGTGTGAATCCTGTATAAATCTAGAATATGTAAATTAAATGTTTTTGTGAAAAAATAAAATAAAACCTGCTCCCCGCCGTGTCTAAAATATCTGTTTACAATCAAAACACTCTAAACGCCTGATAAAAAATGGCCTTTTTCTCAAAAAGTGGTCAAGTGGAGTTAGGGGTTTTGCATCTGAACTCCATATGCTCTTAGCCAACTGATCATGCATAAATTTATTGTAAAATGCACCACATTAAGCAGACCACGTCAAGAGCACAACATTGGTCTTAGGATAGCCTTTGGTTCATACCAAAAACAGCACAGATAGCCCATTTGATAGCACAAACTATTGGGACTCAAAGATAAAACAGTCTCTTAATGATTCAAATTAAAATTTTGAGGGCATTTGATTGCATGATGAAAGTGTCAAACTGTACCAATTTCATGACTGCTAGACCTACTTTTTTATTTCTTGCCTTTGGCCTTGTCTTAAAGGTGGAGTATGTAAAGCTTTCCTGGAACGCTTTTAACTATATTGCTTAAAATGACATTCACAGCTGGATTGCAAATAATTTATTAAATACTCCAAAAATAAAATTTGTAAGTCACCTGTGGAACATCCAGTCAATTGGATGATGATAAGTCTGTCAAACCCAACTGCCGTTTGTCCCTTCCCCCAATTCGTTCCTATACTCTGGAGGTGTGGCTTCAGGGTAAATCTGAAGACCGGGGATTGGACCACTGAATTGTTTCTTTTCAAACGCCTAGTTTTCTCAAACCATTTTTCCTGATCGCATACCCCACCTTTAGTGGTATTAGCTATATAGCTATATGTTAGGGACTGTGCGCTATTTATTGGGGGCGACGGCAGTTGTCAATGGGTTGGGTTAAATTTTTTCAGCATAGCCCTCCCCCAAGTCTATGTTTTTCCCCCATAGCCCTCCCCTGTCTCAAAAAAATTCTATATAAAAATTCTCCCCCCAACGCAGTATAGGGATATTGCACATTTTAAATGGGAAAAGGTTATGGGGTTATTGCACATTGAAGAGGGTAAAAGGTGATGGGGATATTGCACTTGCATTTTTTTACACTGTGTGGTGTGTGTGTTAGTGTGTGATGTGATCAGTAGCTTTGTTTTTATGTTTACTAAGATCTTGAAGTCCTCTGCTTTCAAAAAAACTATTATTTATTAAGGTTGTTTACTTTTTCCTAGATTCCATTGGCACTTTAGTATGAGAAAAGCACCTAATTTCTAATTTTCCCTAAAACAGATATAGGTTTAGAAGTAAGTAGGGGGGTGGGATGTAGTAAAAAAAAATGTTGGTGAAAACGTAAGGGCATAAGCCCTCAGAAAATATATGGTTTATGGGGTTTAATATGTTTCTCCTAAATGCCAGTGGCCTAAATGTCACCAAAACCAGCCCAATTTGCAAAGACAGAATTTCTTCATTATGGGCTTTATTGTTATAAGGAGGGTGGGGCATACGTCACTGTCACACCATGGCATGTTATATCACATCCTGAGGATGTATGCTTTCAGAAAATATATGGAATGTATGGTGAAATTAGTTTCCCCTTCATGCTTCAGGCCAAAATGTACTAGTTCACATTTACTTTCCTCAACCAAATTTATGTTCCACTCCGACTTTTAGCATATGATTCAGGGGGGTGTTAGGACCAATAAAAACTATGAACTGTTTCTGTTGCAATTTTTTTGTCTTTTTACGCAAGATTGACTGGACTATTTTAGGCAACACCAGCTTGTAAGGAGGCTATACTTGTCGCAAAGAGTACTGTCCTGGCTAAAGTCCCAACCTGGCTCATTCAATCTGGCGCCCTAATCATCCTCTCCTGTCCATTCCCTCACTCTCCACCTCAAGCTAGTGTGTGGTGCCAACGCCAGCGTTCTGGCGCCGGTGCTAAACATTGGTGGTGGTTAGTGAGGTCCCCTTCCATTGTAAAGCGGTTTGAATCAACTGAGTTGTGTTAAAATGCGCTTTATACACTTGACTTGACTACACTAGATTACATTTACATTTAGCATTTACTAGTGACCAGAATTAAGTCACTCTGGATAAAGGCGTCTAGTAAATGACTTAATTCTGTCAATGATCAATTAACTCCCCTACATAACAATAGTTATTGTTGTTGTTGTTATTGTTGTTATTATCAATATGATGATGATGATGATGATGATGATGATGATTATTATTGTTATTATTATTATTATTATTTGTTCATCATTATTATTCATATTCATCATGACTTAGTTTAATGTAAGAGATATACCGGTCGACTGCAAAGGTGCGCCTGCACAAAATACACAATAGCCCAATAATTCTCGTGCTTTTAGTCCAGAGGAATTTGATGGGAGATTTGCCAAAGTAGCATCTTGAGTTTTGTCAGTTGAAGTTAACAGGGGTTTAATTTACCTTTGTAGAGTTTACCATCTCATTCTACCAGATGACTCATTGTATTGCCTTGAAAAATGTCTAGAGCGCATTTAAGCTATAGGCTATTTGTGAACTCGAGTGTGACCATAAATTAATTCGAGGAGTAATAAAGTGCATTTGAAGTGATTATTCTATTAATGGCACACACTCTGTGATTTTTTGCCAAACCAACATTCTGTAGATGTTCTTGTTCTGGGAAGTAGGCAAGTGCCCACTTCGGGATGTTTAACATTCTCATTTGAAGTTGTTAGGTAGGCCTACCTGAAAAACGGTAGGCCTAGATTTGATACAGGTCTTATCAAGTTACATTTCTTATCGTCTCATCAACTCTAGAAGAAAATACTGAGGACATGACCCCGGTGTCCTCAATGGTACTGTAGCTACAGGTCTGGTCCCATATATCTATATGGTAGTCAAACCACAGGTGGTTTTCCGAAGTTCTGGCAGAACAACATAGTTGCTTCCAGGCTGAGTGGTTAAGTTGAGGACTTAGTTATTAAAACCCACATTTCCTGGATTTAGGTAAAATTTGTCATTTCCTATTGATTTTATCTTTATAGCAAATTCACCTATAACTCATTGGGATTGATAAATGATATGTTCCAGAGTAAATTGTATCCATTTGTGAGCTCGTCCTTCGTTTGTAATTTGTAAACACACTTGCAATATCAGTGGGGATATCCAGCCTCATTTGTTTTGGTTAGCAGGCAGGATAGGTCATGTGACTTTGCTGGAGCTACTATTTGAATTCAACTGTTAATACATTTTGACAGTGGCTTGCTCCATCAACTAGGCCTACACAATTCTACATGGAGATTTGTCAGAAAAGCTTTATAACTGCTTTGTTTGGTTCTTAACCTACTGAATGGCACAACTGGATTTGCATGTAGGGTTGCCAAATGATTTTCCTGGATTGTTATGTTTTTTGTGCATCTGTCCTGGAAAACTGATACTTGACGCTTGTTTTTATTTGATTAATTATTTGCAGACATCCCAAGACACTGAGAGTCTCCTGCATTTAATGGAGCGGGTGACCGCTAGTAACAGGATAGCCTATGTGTAGGCCTCACTGGAGTAAGCCTATACCTTTTCAATTTTATAAATAGGCAGGCTATGACAATATTAGTTATAAATAAGGCTATAAACATCAGACTTGTGGATTTGTTGTGATCGACCACTGTGGGAATGAGCTTTGTATTATTGTTATACATTTCAACAATCTCCACACTTTTTCCGACAGTTGTGAAATAACACAGAACATCCTAAAAATTATTCCTCAGGGCGTAAAGTCGCCTTTAGGTCTAGCCTAAAAGTTTAAGTGTTCAGCCTGATTCAATCAGAACCGAGGATGGAATGTCAGAAAAAAGATAGGCCAGTGAAAGTCATTGCGCAGGGCGTGAGCACCAAGGTAGGCAGCATGTGCGTTGGCCTGATTTTGTGTCTTTTTTTTTTATCTTTCATTATTCATAAATTTTCATAGAGCTCTCTTGATAGCACCAGTTAATCTGTACAGCACAGAGCACAGTCATGCAATGGCCATAATTCCCTGTAGCCTTCTTGGTTTGAGTTTTATAATTGTTAACACTTTCACCATGAATATTGTCAGTGCTGTCCAATAGTTGCATTTGTGTCCTTTGAGTTGATTTTTTATTTTTATTTTTTTGATGGGTGCGAGGTGCTAGTGGTACCTACTTTCCCCAATCCCCAATCCCACAACCCCCCCCCCCCCCCCCGCCCCAACCCCTCCCCAACAACCCCCTAGGCAACCCTACTTAAAAGGGGTCTGGTTCTTAAATTGAGACCTTGCTGTGAAGTGGGATTATTAAAGGACTAATAAAGAATAAAATTAAGAGGTTTTAGGCCTACTATGCCATTTATAATATCAGTCCTCCATAACCAATAGCCTACAATATTTAATTGCATACAATTGGAGTGTGTTGCTAAAATCATATTTATAGGTGCAGAGGTGAGAAAACTGTGTTCACGGTTTGTTTTGTGTAGCCAGTACTGCAGCCGTGAAATGTCTCGAATGCGTCATTGATGTTTCCTATTTGTGGTGAGTATAGCTTCTTTGTTTTGTAACCAAAGCAAAAGCCCCACAACCTTTATTTTCATATTTTTTTCTAACAGCAGTTTTTTTTAAGAGTCTGGAAAGTTAACATCGCTAAGGGACAGATTAATTAAGACACTAATTAAGATCCCTCATGACATTTTGGACAGTGTTACTGAAATTAACAAATCATTAAAACAGATAATAATCAGAGGAAGAATCTCATGCACTTTATTCATATTTTTCATACATTTTTCTCTGCTTGAAGCAGTGCTTATTCATTCACTTGCATGATAAATTGAGTACTACTTTCCCCCATGTGCCCTGCCCTCACATAAGTGAACATGTGAAGTCGCTTTGTTTTTAAGTCTGTTTAGGCCTACATCAATAGGAGTTATGGCTGATTTATCAGCAAAAGCGTCATCCCTGATATTCAGTCCCTCTTGTGTGAAGACGTGCTTGTCTACATGCATGTCCATCGATCAAAGTATAATGCAAGCCATTTCATTCCTGTTTGCCAGGCAGGCACAATGTGTTAAAGGCCCCAAAATGGCTAAATGCATAATCCCCACAAGAGATAGTAGACATGCCAAGACAGACAGCAATATGTTATGTAGTTGAGATTTCTTTTTGAAATAAAAAGGGCTATTATAGCATATGACTAGACTGTCTAATATGATCATTTATGTGTATCGACTTGATGCTTTAGCCTACAGATTGTATTCCTTTTTCAACTCAAATTGTGTTATGCTTAGTTACTTCATCAAGCTCCATTGCATTGGCCTTTTAATTACAAGGGGTAAAAAGTGGGTTAGGTGACACCATAAACCAATTTGAATTAGTTGTTGCCCGATAGAATTTGTGGATTTACCGTAGACTAAATTACAAAAATACAAAATGGTTAAATAGCCTAACATTATGCTTGCAACTTCTGTTACACGTGGAATTGCTGCTGTAGCTGAGCTAATTGTTTACTTTTGGAATACCAGAACTGCGTAATTTTGTTGTTTGTTGTTTTGTTGTCAGCCTAATTGCTCCGTTAGCTTTTACCTCCCCTCCCCTCCCCTCCCCTCCCCTCCCCTCCCTAAAAAAAAATCCTCATAGAATCTAAACGATTCACATAAGTCAGCTATTTTGGTTTGAAAATGGCGAAATTTGCCAGGCGCGCGGGAAGGTGTTTTGTGTAGGGGGGGCTGGGGGCTGGGCAATTAAATGTGACGTCACCTTTTTTTTTTAAATAGCCAACGTCAGAAAATGTTTGCCTGTCTCTGCTGTTGAATAACTATTGGCTGTTGTAGGGTGCGTATCCTAGTGCGACAGCGGGTAGATAGGCCTATACCCTAATGTTCCAAACATTTTTTCCAGGAGATGAGTCGCAGCGCAGTTCTTCTGCTGATTGCGCACACCACTAATGGCATAGGCCCTACAATGCCTATCTAGAAGTGATGAGTGATTGTTGTCTGTATTGTTTGTCTATATCTGTTCAACATCCATCGTCATTTAGAGACAAAAAACGAAAAGATAAGTCAATCAAATACGTTCATGATTTTAATCGGTTAGAAATCCGAACAAAGTAGCCTACTTTGCAAGGGTCTTTTAAAATAGGCTATAGCCTGCCAAACAGAATCTCCACCTGTTTTTTTGTCTTCAAAGTAACCTAAGTTTTCCGTGTAACATAGATAGCCTAGGTAGGGTATATCTGAGAGAACCTCAAATAAAGTGCAGTGACAGGGAGAATGTTATCGTTCAGTCGGAGACCCCTGCGCACGTCTTCTATCTCCACTGCTTCGCTCTCATTTCTCAACCCAACATACCGGTATTTCTCTCTCTTTCCCTCGCTCGCTTTCACTCATTCCAAATTAGATTAGTTGTAGTGGTAGCTCAGTTAAAATAAAATATTATTATAAAAATATTTCTACTAACTTATTCGATCCAACCAGTGGCGCATGTTAATATGTTATATGTTTGTGGACGTTTGTCTTGTCTGTCTGTGCGCAAAATACCTTGAAAAGCTCTGTAGCCTACAGAAATTGTCGGACAGTGCGGATAGGCTATGAGGACAAGGAACACATGATTATATTTTGGTGGTGGATGCTCACGAATAATGAACTTTATCCATTCAAGACATAACAGCTTACGTTGTCTTGTCTTTGGTTAATAATCGAGATGAAGAAGCTGTTATTAAATGGCGATAGCTACTATGCAAAATGCGAAAAAAAACAACATTAGTACTAAGAGTAGGCCTAGGCCTACAAGTTTTTGATAGCCAATTTTGAGAACAGATCTTTTCCTCTTTTTCGTGGCCACACTGGCCTTCCAAACTGCTGTCAGACGGCTAGAGTGTCATACCATTACCCGGGTTCAAGTCTGACCCAAGGTCATTTCCCAATCCCACCACATCTTTCTCTCCCACTTGTTTCCGGTCCACCTCTATACTGTCCTATCCAATTAAAGGCAAAACAGGATAGCTCCGGAGTAAGTTTAAGCATAGCCCTGTTGGTCCGTGTATATTTTGGTAATTGGATTTTCTCTTTATGAATGGGAATTAAAAAAACAAAAAACGACTGGTTTATTTGACTTTCGTTTTGAAGCACAAAACCAACAATTGAATTATGCAGCATTTTTCTTTCATTTTCATTTTTTAATTACACTTTACCAAATGAAATTCAAAGTCAACATGAATGGAAAAACGGACCAAAAACAAGCATTATTCATATTCTCGCACCGGAAGCCGCTTTTCAGACTGTAATAAAGCGTGAATAATGCAAGAATAATAAGCGAAACGGTCCGTGTACTTTTTCGTTCATTCATTATTCTATTTTGGAAGTCGCACGAGAAATGAATAAGGACTCGTTTATGGTGTTTTACGCTTGAATATCACTTATGAAATGGAAACAAGCGCCATGTTTTGATATCTTTTAGGAACTGAAAATGAAACGCTGACTCCTAGAAAAAAAGAGAAGGGCAATAAAAGGAAAAACATACATCTGAATTGCGTCTTTGGTTTGTTAAGCACCCAGAATTCGGATGACTTGGAAGTAATTCTGGAGGTAGGTGGTTAAGTTTTTTTGGTTTATTTGGAGGCAAATACAGACTTTGCAAGCATTGTTGCAACACTATTCCGGAACGTTGCTACACTTCAAAATATGTGGTTGATCTGTGATGAGTGTGCGAATAAAATTTTGTGATGCTCACAACCTCGTGAGATGGTTGCATAGGCTATAGCAAGCAAGCGCCACAAGCAAGTGCATGCAAGCAAGCGCCACCACAATATTGAGTAGGACAGAGGACGGGAAGGGTAGACCAACTGTGATTGAGAAAGTATTTTGAGAATTCCCCAGTCAGGTAATAATGATATGCCCTTTTTTTGCAATAAGAAGTGAGGACATGTGCACCTGAATTTTTTTTCATCTAATTTTTACTATGACATACAAAAGTATTTCTATTTATGTGACTAAACTCTTGAATCTTTAGGAGCCTGCCTGTGAAGAAAACGGCAAGTTCTAGTGGAAAAGGGTGTGGTTATTTTGTGAGCGTGCTGCAACTATAAGGATCTACAGAGATCCTAGGACCACAGATGAAGCGTTGATGTGATGAGGTAATGACTCCTTTTACCATAACAGTTGAATGGCATAGAGTTAACTAACAATTGACACATGTAACAACTTTATTTTGGTATAAATACAGGTAAACACAACTGAAAAATCTGCACAATTGTGTTCCATCTAAATTCATTGAGATCATGGCACAAAGCTCTGCACCAGATAAAAGGTAAGAAACATTACATTTCAGGTACAGTGGTATTAGACCTACAGAACAAAATTTAGAGACTTTAGTTGCACCTCAAATACAGCTTTTGAAATGTACTATAGTTGAATATTCAAGAAGTACATGTATTGTTGATGTACTCTATTCAGAAGCATCTTTTGATAAATAGTCCATGAATTTAAATTCTATAGACACATTATTCTAAAAAAAATAAAACACAATTGAATGTAATAGCAATTACAAGTAATAAAATGTAACCCTGCAGGAGTTGCAACTTATTGACCTAAATGCAAGAATAATGCCTGATTTTTCTTTTATTATTATGAAAATTATGAGATAAAAGCACCACAATGTGGAAAACCACATGGTTTTATCCCTATGCAACAGTTAGGTCCGGTCAAGCTATTTCTGAATTTCTGATTGTATTGGACGCATTCCCAGCATCATGATGAGTGAAGATATCTGGCAACAGCACACTGGTGACTCTTAACAGCTAATCACCTGTGCACATTTTCCTCTAAGCTGATTACTTCTATCATGACCTCACTCTGTTTATAATACTGGGTTTCTTAATATCCTGTGTGAAGTAGTGTTACTTGACTAACATCTAAAGTCAATATTGATATTGCAGACTGTTTTACTGAATTAGGTCGTGGTGATGGTTAGCAGGGGCGTATTTCACAAAACCAAGATAGGAGATTTAGACAGGCTTACTGGGTTATTCTGGATGAACAGCCATGATTTGTATTCACAAAAGAAATTGCATACAAGTTACCAAGGGTTTTTATACTTAGAAGCTAGCCTGCTCCTGACCAGGCTAAGGGGCAGGCTTAGTTTATTCTAATCATAATTTTGGTATTTCATTCATCCAGTCAGTTGTCACTCCAAACAGACCCTCACATGTTAGAAGGATTCTACTTAAACTATTTGTAAACCATTGTATTAAATTGAAAAGGTGTCAGGAAATCTCCATCTTGCAAAATAGCAGTCCATTTTCACACAGCATATTATTGTACAACAGTTATTCAAAAAACATAAATAACATGCATGAGATTCTTTGTCTTATTATCACCTGTTTGCTTGCTTGGGTTACTCAATTTTTTCCCTCATGATTGGTTAATTTCAGTAACACTGTCCAAAATATCATGAGGGGTCTTAATTAGTGTCTTAAGTAACATGTCCCTTAGCGATGTTGACTTTCCAGACTCTTAAAAAAAACTGCTGTTAGAAAAAAATATGAAAATAAAGGTTGTGGGGCTTTTGCTTTGGTTACAAAACAAAGAAGCTATACTCACCACAAATAGGAAACATCAATGACGCATTCGAGACATTTCACGGCTGCAAAATCATATAACTCTCTGGTCCCTCCCCCAGTCTCTACGAAGCTCCTCAATGGTCTCTCAAACCCCTCCCTCACTGTAGCATGTTGTCAGTGGCTTGCTCACAGCAGTGATCGGCAAACAGCGAACTTGATTGGTGGAAGGCAAGAGGGAGCGCTGTATTTTTGCTATCACGATTAAAAGGTTTAGATGGAGTTAGAGAATTCAGGTTTTTCCCTACAAGTAGCGTTTTTCATGTACTACTTCCAGAATATGTAACAATTGGTGAAATTTGACTTTAAAGAGTTGCCAAATATAGCTTTAATATTGATATTGATAAGAGAGCTGCCATAGTAGAAATGGAGGACATATTTGCCACAGATTCGCTGAGAAAGACAATGTAAAGTAGCCTAATAATAATAATATTATTGTTTCAGTGGCGTGCTTTTTAAGAAATAAACTACTTCACCTTGCATAATGAGGGCGCGATCACAAATGGGTGTATGAGTAGGCTATGGTGCATTGAGCCGTCCACCACGCCTACTTTCTAAATTTGCAGATATTGCATTTCTCGTCCTTAAAATCTATAGTTTCACTTCCTTTTAGCGTCAGACAATTACATTTGCTCGCTTCATGCGGACTATTTCATTACATGTGTGTTTCAAATTCACACAGCCAGTGCTTTGTTGAAGAACGAGCATGCGCGTGCATGAAGAATTACTTTCACCCGGCTTGACTTAGACCAGTGTTTCTCAAACTTTTTAAAGTCAAGGACCACTTTGTCTCCTCAGATTTTCCTTCCCAGAACCCCCCTTTCCCCTCCCCCTCCAAACACACACACACACACACACACACACACACACACACACACACACACACACACACACACACACACACTGTTGTGGGAATGCCTACCCAAGTATAAAAAAATAAAACCTTTTTTGCAAACTTTTTACATGTTGTAGAAGACAACTTTATTGTGGGGAAAGGTCATACTTTTATTGTGAAAACAAAACAAGAAAACCCTCTCAGGATATTTAATGAATAAAAGTCTCACGTGTTGAAAATGGCCAACATCATTGTAGCCTGAAGAAGTGCTAAAATAATTTTAAAAATGGCAAATGGCAGGCATATATGATACTGAATGGTTCAGCTTGCATTTTTACACTCTATTAATTTCTCACATGTCAAAAATGGCCATTATCAAAACTGAATGTTGCCTGAACAACTGATAAACTAATTTAGCTGGCTCTGGTGAAAACCAGCCTCAACTAATTAGTTTATACGTACCCGGGTCTTCATGAAACTGGTTATAGGCTGTTCTCCTCGCCCGAGTAAAAAAACAATCGCATTTACACAAACATCAAAAACGGCGGTGACAGTTAACCACCACGTCACAGTTTTATGAAAGATGTTTCAAGGGAGCACATAGTTGCAAATGATGATCTATGGCCGCAAACGTGAAGTGTTCCGGTCTGCATAAGCAGGGGTGTCACATTACGTAACAGCATTAACTTTTTCTCTTGAGATATTATAGAATGATACTAATGTATGTGTGCCATAATATTGTCTGTAATCATTGATGAAACCAAGAAATGACAATTCAATAGCACCTCTGCAAAACAATTTTGTAGTGTGCTAACGTAGCTATTTGGCAGTTACCACAGAGCCCTTTTTCTCCTGTTACCATGACAACCTAGCCGTTGGACTTTGCTTTAACCTAGCATATTGTTGTAAACAGTTAAACTATGTTTACTTTTGCTCTGTCCACTTAAAATGAGCTCAGTAAAGTCACCCGCAGGCTGTCAATAAATGAAATCTCAAATATCAATTTAAAACATTACGTTAGCTAGCTCACTAGCGTTAGCTTGCTAACAACTTGAAATTTAGTAGATTATGGCTGCGTCCCATTTCAGGGGCTGGATGCTTCCAAGTAATAGTTCTAAAAAGTAGTACTGTTCTTCTGGTGTTGCATAGAACAGTACTTCTCTGACCAACCGTTTATGAAATGGGACGGTCTAGCCTTCAAGGGGTCACTTAGCAACGATGAACGCTAGATTGTTTAGTGTAGTGCAGCAATGGACATGAGTGGGCGCCGTTCTGATAAGCTGTTTTTTACACACTAACATATGGGTATATGAACATGCTAAACACCTTTACTACCCGTCGTCAAAACTTTAAAACTGTCTTACCACCTACATGCACAATTTATGCGAAATTAAATCAGTTGTTTTGAAATAGCTTCAGGCAGAAACGTAATAGCGCCCCCTGAACGTGTGTCCGAGGAGTCTAAACCAAAATTGCAAGTATTTCTTGCAAGTATTCCCCCCCCCCACACACACACAGACAGACAGACATAAAAATGCTTGCCAATAAAAAAAATCCTATAATTTATTCTAATTTTATTAATTTATTAAGTTCTTCCATAGCCTATGTAAGAATAGCCTGGCCCAAAATTACTGTGAAGACAATGGTTTGAAGAAGGTTATCTGCGAATAACAGTAGCTTACATTGCATAATTTTGTGCTTTTACTTATGTGGTGATGGAGTTTTTCCTCCTGAGTCTATTGGGTTGGTTTGTGTGATTCCAAAAGTAGTGTTGGCTATAAATTTATCTAAATGAATGAGAGTGAATCACACATCACACAGTAGATCTAGGCTGCTAATGAAAATTCATCCTGCAAATGGATGATAGAAAACTTGTCTGAGCAAATTATAGGTCTAGCCCATATCATGATGTGTGATGTTTTTGCAAGTTCTTGGTTAGATTATATGGAACCCCAGTCAGCCAACTAAACCCAGTTTAGACTATTTGGACGGTGTTTACACTGAAGATTAACCCTTAAATCTCAAGGTAGTGCAGTTACAAGTGATACCAATGGATAGGCCTGGCTGTTTAGTTTAATTTGATACCAAATACCTCCATTGTAATAGCAGATATACCCACATACAGCTTCCGAAAGTCAGTGAAGGAAAACCATGTCAACCGCGATATTAATTGTGGCGGCGCGCGGAGTAATATGTGCTCTCTATTGTAGCTATTACCTTACCAGAGGCTTCTCCCCTGTGACATTTTGTGAGAAAAATATTAATAATAAACACAATAATGACGTATGAATTAACCAGGAACCGAACCCCGGGCTCCCGCGTCGCAGCCAAGTGCGTTACCACTGCACCAGCGGAAGAAAAGGAAGAATGAGGAAGAAAAAAACAACTTAGCTCTGATACATCACTAATTGATTGATTGATTGATTGAATACTTTAATGTCATTGCACAGAATACAACGAAATTGGATAACAATCCTCAAGGTGCACTAAAAAGATAATAATTTAAGACAATGCAGACACACCATCACTCATCCCCATTCTTCTGTCCTCCCATAGCCCCATAGTAGGGTGAGGGACCCACACAAAACATACGCTCACATTACATACATCAAGCTCATAGGAATGCCAGGTGAGGTAGAATGAAGTTAAAAAAGTGCAAAGTTGCAAACAGTCCAGGAGTAAAGTGCCAAAGAACAGTCCACCCTCAGAAGGGCACAGTCTTTCATGTTTAGGTGAGCCGTGTGTGAGAGTGTCTGGGTGTGTTCAGTGTTCGTATGGCAGTGGGATAGAAACTGTTTTTGAATCTGTTTGTATGTGACTTGATGGACATGAAGCGTTTGCCAGAGGGCAGCAGTGCAAATATGTGATGTCCGGGGTGTGTGGGGTCTTTTAGAATGGTGTCAGTTCTGGTGGTGCAGCGGGAGTGGAAGACATCCTGCAGAGGGGGCAGGGGGCAGTTTGTGATCTTTTGGGCGATGTTATGATGCGCTGAAGGGCCTTCTTGTCTGCAGCTGAGTAGCTGGTGTACCAGGTGGAAATGCAGTAGGCCAACACACTCTCAATGGAGCAGCGGTAGAAGGACACCAGCAGTCTCTCTTCCAGGTGGTGTTTCCTGAGTATTCTCAGGAAGTGGAGTCGCTGCTGGGCCTTCTTAACCATGTGTTGGGTGTTGGTGGTCCAAGAGAGGTCCTCAGTGATGTGCACGCCCAGGAATTTGAAGGCTGGAACCTTTCCCACACATTCTCCCTTGATGCAGAGGGGCTCCAGACCTGTTTTTCCTGCGGAAGTCCATGACTATTTCTTTGGTTTTGGATGTGTTGAGGATGAGATTGTTAGACTCACACCACCCCACCAGTCTGCGGACTTCATCTCGGTAGTCGGCCTCGTCTTCCCCTGAGATGAGGCCAACCACGGTTGTGTCGTCCGCATACTTGATGATGGTGTTTGTGGGGTGGGTTAGGGTTAGGGTTAGGGGGTACAGTCATGGGTGTACAGAGAGTACAACAGAGGGCTCAATACGCAGCCCTGGGGAGATCCAGTGCTGAGTGTGAGTTGGGATGAAATGTGTTTACCTATTTTCACTGTTTGAGGTCGGTTTGTCAGAAAGTCCATGATCCATTGGCAGATGGATGGGGAGAATCCCAGGTTGGTGAGTTTGATGATGAGTCTTTCCGGTATGATGGTGTTGAAGGCAGAGCTGTAGTCAACGAAGAGCATCCTCACATAGGTCCCCTGGTGTTCAAGGTGGGACAGTGCACTGTGGAGTGCGGTGATGATGGCATCTTCTGTGGACCTTCTTGCTCTGTATGCAAACTGGTGTGGATCAAAGGAGGGTGGGAGACTGGCTAGGATGTGCTGCTGGATCAGCCGCTCAAAGCACTTGGTGATCACTGGTGTGAGTGCTACTGGGCGATAGTCATTTAAGCTGGTGATTGTGGATTTTTTAGGCAGGGGGATTATTGTAGCAGATTTGAGGCGTGGTGGAACTGTAGCTGTGGATAAGGACAGGTTGAAGAGCCTTGTGAAGATGGCTGAGAGCTGTGGCGCGCAGGCTTTAAGCACCCTTCCTGTAACCCCGTCTGGCCCAGCAGCTTTCCTGAGGTTGATTCTACTGAGCGTCCTTCTCACCTCATCCTCCTGAATGGTGACTGTGTGGCCGTTGCTGTGGGTGTGCGAGGGTGTGATGTCATTCCTGCCACTGGTGTCGTAATTGCGAGTCATAAAATTAAGATAGCCTAAATCTATTATCATAAACAGTCATAATCAAGTTGTTTAATGATAATTTACACATAATATCTATCACATTGTAATTTAAATACAATTTAAAAAAATAACCACGACGGAACGTTTTCGGACGGTCACACAGTGGTCACCACACTGTAACGTTAGAGTTTTAACGTTATCCGAACCAAAAATATTATAACGTTCTTAAAATAACCATAGGAGAACCAGGAGGGAACGTTAGTTAAGGTTCCCATAATGTTCTGTGTTTGTTGGGTATGGTCCCTATGCAAATCTACGCCATTGGGCTTCAGTAGCATTACCCACCGTGGACAAAGCTAGTTGGGTGCGAGTTAATTTTTTTATGCACAACTTGATTTGACATTAGTTTAGTTTGTGTGGAAAGATTTCTCCGTTGTTCAGGGCATATCTCAACAGATTTGACCTCAGAACGTCAGCAGCAGGCTACCTATAGCCTATTCGAAGGCATTCGAGTTACGAATGCTAGCTTATACAGCAAGCTCATAAATGGCTAAAACTTTTTTGCTGCTGCAGTAGCGAGGTAATCAGAAGATTAAGGCCCAGTCCCATTACTATCACTTTACTATCACTTCCCCTCGATTTTGGCCCTAACACTCGGTTTGCGCGTTCACGTGTAAGTGTAGGGTGTCCCAATACTTTCAGGACCGAGGGATAAAATTACCCATGATTCTTTGAAGATTGAGTGTCGGTACCCGATCTGTGTCCGAATGCATGAGCTTTGTTCTCTCAGCTCTGGATAAGAACTTAAAAAATATAGCTACTATTGCAATTAAGCATGTATATATTTTTTTTAATGTCGGGATATCTTAGTTTGATGTAAATTCAGTTGAATTCCGCACAGGTGTGTCAAAACATGACTATTAAAAAGATCGATATTTTTCAAAGTGCGGGTATCGGTACCCGATCTGTGTCCGAATGCACGAGCTGTGTACCGTTGTCTCAGCGCTGGATAAGAACTTCAAAAAGATAGCTACTGTTGCAATTAAGCATGTATACATATTTTTTAATGTCGGGATATCTTAGTTTGATGTAAATACAGTTGAATTCAGCACTGGTGTGTCAAAACATGACAGAATTACCAGATCCTCTCATGTGGGTGATTTTCTCTGTGATAATTTGTGGACGACGGCTTTTGAACAGTTTATGCCAGTTTAGAGCCTTATAGACGCGTAAAACAGGTGAAGACGTTTTTAGGCGAAGTGTTGTCCCATTTATTAGGGGAAGATCTGCACTTCTCACTACAAAATCGAGGGCTGTCTCATCTTGGAGGGAACTCGAAAACGAGTGCTAGTGTTAGGGAAGAGAAATGGGATTGGGCCTAAGCCTCTGCAATGTTCACTCAGTTAGAGCAAGAGAAAGCCAATTTTTTTTTTAACTAGTGCTGCTCAAACCAGCTCTCTGCTGTGCCACAAGACACACGATGGAGTAGGCTACTACTAAAGGTAAGCAACTTCATCTGACTGTGTGTCTGAAACGGTACAGTAGCTCGCAGGAGAAGTTTATGTCAGCCTCAAGAAACGGCATGCATCATAACTCTATTTCCGTCCTTATGACTGCTTCCCTGTCTGCTTACATTTTGTAAGACATTACAACATGCAACGACCCTACTTTATAGCAAGGAGAGAGAGAGAGAGAGAGGGAGACACGCAGGCTCGACCTACTTGGAGGATAGCCTGAACATGTAGTGGTAGCGGTCAGTTGGTTGTCACTTGTTTCAGCTGGACTCTGCTCTGCTTTGCTTGTATGCAGGTCAACAAGCCAAATACTAGACTTAGTAATCATGGGCTAGGCTACCTTTTTATTAACTGACAAGGGTAAAAGCGACTAGTTGTCCATATTGGTTGTTTTTCACAGTCACCGTTGAGTAGCACCTGATCAGCTGGGTCCGTGTATCATCCGATCATTCAAGTATTCCATTCAATCTGGCAAACGAAATAACGACTCAATATTTTGTTTTCCCGTTTTTCTGTATGGTCAAAAAATGGGAATTGGTGTTTGTTTTCCTTTTTTTCAACACAAAACAGAACAATTAATAATCTGGGAAACCAAAACTAAATAATACCGGTAATTTATGATTATTGTTTTTCTGTTTCCCCACGCCCCCATGATCCATGTTAACAGATCGAGCTTGTTTGCTCGCTGAAGGCCTAGCGCTCTGCTTGTGTTAGTCTAGGAAAGGCCAATCGCCAGGCTAGATATGTTTATGAATGGAGAAACATATGGGCAGATTTCAGAGAACCTGCAAGAAATGGGTATCCAGCGCTGGATATCAGAGATCAGCGTCTGAAGAATACTTCCCTCAGCCAGCCTTCGCCCTGTTATCCTATCTCCAACACCGGGTCCAGCTCAGTTATCACCTGTCCCAGAGCATAGGACAAGTCTGGCGAGTGATGCGCGGGTCAGGTTTTTTTTGCACCCACCCCAACCCGCGAAAATATGCCGTGATAATGACCCATATCCGACCCCACCCGAGGAAAAATTAAGTGAGCCTATATTGCCACAGAATCTATAGCCTATGGAGACTAAAGAGAAGTCGTTTCATAGGCTACACTATAACACATCAACGAGCAGATTTTGCGCTATATTCACAGGAAATATTGTGATACATTTTTATGAAAGATTTATTAGGTCTATCAAACCACATATTTTAATGTAGGCTAGTTCTTTATTGGAGGATTGTGCAAAATCACACGGAAGAGACACCTCTCTTGCACACAGACACTAACACAAACAAGCTCGCTGATATGCAGAAACACACAGGTTTTTGAAACATGTAATATCAGATATAACAAAAGTAACTCTAGAGTAAGTAAGAGCTCTATCAAATTTGAATGAACTTCTTTCAACTTCTTTTATTGTCTTGTCTTTAACCGCATGAGCATTAGATGGAACTCCAGCAGCTAACTAAGCCAGCCAAGTTTATAACACCAGACAAAGATATTTCCCTCAACAAAACGGGGGCTCTCTTTACACTGAAATTGAACCCCTTTATTCTCAAGCAAGTACATTACAAGTGGTACCAATGAGGGCCGTAGCCAGGATTTTTCAAATACCGAGGTCAAAAATCTACGGAAGAGCAATAGGGCCATTTGGAGATATATATTTTGCTAATCCGAAAAAAAGTTGAAATTTTCGAGAAACAAAGTCAAAAGTTGAAACTTTTTTTTATTTCTCAAAACTTTTGACTTTATTTCTCGAAAATTTCGACTTTATTTCTCGAAAGTTTTGACTTTTAAATTTTCGACTTTTTTCTCAAAACTTTTGACTTTATTTCTCGAAAATTTTGACTTTTTTCTCGAAAATTCTGAGTTTATTTCTCAGAGATTAGCAAGATATATATCTCCAAATGGCCCTATTGCTCTTCCGTAAAATTCCCCGTTTATTATTTGTTCTATTTAGTGTTGAAAAAAGGAAATAAACACTACTTCCTATTTTTTGACCATACAGAAAAATGGGAACACAAAATATTTATTTATTGATTTATATAGTTTTTCATTTGTCAGATTGAATGGAATTCTTGAATGATCGGATGATACACGGACCCAAGCTGATATGCCTGGGAAAAGCTGTGTAAAATCGTGTTTGTGCGCCTCTGTTTTGTTATGCCAAATGCTCAAAGAAGCATGATATAACTTTGGCTATATGTATGATTTTTTTATTAATAGGCTATTTGTGAGCAATCATTTGTCTGGATCAGATTATTACAAAAGACAGTAGCCATGGTTTTGAGAAAAAGTTAAGTTGGCGATGTTGTGGTTTGTAGCGGTATGTGGAGGTGTTGCTGCAAAAATCTATGCAGACTTAAAAAAATGATGGTGTATTTATCCCTCCTATGGTTTTGTTCATTGCGTGCCGGCCTATTCTACGGTGGCCTGGAAGTGCAAAACAATTTGACATTTGTAATAAACAAATTTGCAAGTTTATTAACAGATTTTACAAGTTTCTAAACACATTTACAAGTTTTTAAACGCATTTACAAGTTTTTTGAACACATTTACAATGACTGAACAAATTTACAAAGTTCTGAAACAAATTGAACAAAAAGACATTTTTGACGGAAGGGGCGGGTCCAAAATACGTAAGTAAAAATCTAGACTGGGAGACCAGACATTGGCATGTGGTTGTGCTGCGGCAGACCTAGTTGAGCTCCTTTCACTATTTCTCCCTTCCCTGCATTGTAATGCATTATGAGGCTTGCAGCTTTGTCTTGAAAACAAGGTGTAGGCTGATGTCATTTCACAGCTATGGAAACATGTGTTTGGGGACCTGTAAGAACAACAGGCACGTAGGTGGGCTAACATGAGAAATAGAGACAACGAATGCAATGATGTGCTTTAATGTTACAGCATCAGCAATAGAGACGGTAATATTAACATTTTTACCCTCAACACAAATATTTATTCCCTCCCAAAGCCTGTAATTATATTGACACGGTGTTTCAACCTCAATCATGGCAATTATGTGCTTATCAGCCAAGCCTACCCCAAGGTTAACCTAGCTGTGTGCAGTGCGTTTGGTAGGTTACTTTGCCGCTGACTGTAGGTCTAACATCTAAAGAATCGAGAGTTAAGGGGAGGCTACCTTCCCTTTTCACTCACAGATACACTTTTTGTAGGCTTAAATGTATGAACTCGACCGGACTGGTCTTTGAATTCAGTCGTTTGTACCTAGCCTGGGACTCTAGACGCACTCAGAGACACTTGACGCACTCTGGCTGGTCTGGCTAGTTTGGACCCGCCCCTTCCGTCAAAAACTTGTAAATGCGTTTAAAAAATGTAAATGGGTTCTAAAAAAATTGTAACTGTGTTTAAAAACTTGTAAAATCTGTCAATAAACTTGAAAATTTGTTTATTATAAATGTCAAATTGTTTTGCACTTCCAGGCCACCGTACTATTCAGTCACATCAAGGTTTAGCATGACAAACTCCCGTATGCCCAACGTGTCATCGAAGTTGATACAAGTTTAACACAAGTTATTTACTGCATATTTATTTATTACCTCCGCTAAGGAGGTTATGTTTTGCTCGGCGTGTGTGTGTCCGTCTGTGTGTGTGTGTGTGTGTCTGAGCAGCAAAACTGGAAAAGTACTGCACGGATTTGGATGAAATTTTCGGAACACGTCTGTATTGAGACAAGGAAGAACTGGTTCGATTTTGGTGGTGATTGGTGATCCAGAACACTCCCTGGAGTGGATTTTGTCAAAAGTGAAACTAACATGGCAGTGGGACGACGTGCTTTTTCATGCTTATATTTTATATTGCATCTGTGACCACATTGCCTTGGCGGAGGTCTGAGCTCTCCGAGTGCTTTTCTAGTTTTTAATAATAATATTTTGACATGAGATGACAACCAATAGTTACATCTAAATGTAAATTCATTTACGTTACATTTGTATTTTTTCCATTTTACCCTAAATGTGTTTGTCTGAAACGAACATTCTATAGAGCTCCGCTCTGGAATCTTTGCTCTCAAACGTCAGCAGTGCTAACGGATTTTGGGTTGGGAAGTACACAAAGGATACACCGATGGATCCTTCGCTGCGGGGGAAAAGAAGGGTGGGTTTGTCAGCCGAATTTGAAGTATCCTCCGAAATGGGACAGTACTAGTGGCGCAACTATGACGCATCTGGTCTACGAATCTAGCCTTAGGAGTTGGCAGCCCCTGAAATGGGACGCAGCCTATTTATTGCCTGGCAGCAAAATCAATCTGATAGAAATATCAACAGTAAGTAGAAAAGCACTAAATAGGCCAAGCCTAGCCGGCACCATACAATAATCAACTGCTTTAGAATTTAAACAGTTTTTTATAACTGTGAAGTCACTCACATCTAGTCATGTGCTATGTTTGTTGAACTTGAATTTAATGAACCAACTTCGGGTCGTACTCCCCGCTCTTGAGGTCGCACTTTCTGCTGTAACGGATGCCAGCTAGCTCGGCTAGCTTGGCGGCAGTATGTAAATCGTCACAATCCAATTCCTTGAGTGCTTCTAACTGCTGAGTTAGAAGATCTGGCTTTTAGCTCTGTGGTTAGAATGCCCGACTCCCACGCTGGGAGTTTGTAGTTTGCGGCTTCGAGACCCTTGTGCGGTGCAGACTGCCACCGTCTACACATGGAGTGTAGGTGCAGTTTCCACAAAAAATCCTTTTCTGTTCAATTCTTGAGCTTAAAGGGGAAATCCTGTCAAATTTCAACAAGAGCTCTATTGCTCAAGCTACTAGAGATTAGCAAATACTGAAGACGCAAGACATTTTAGTCCAACCATATAGGTTTCCTTGAACAGAGAGTAAGCCCTGACAGTTCACCCAATGGGGCAAGTTTTCAAAACAGTTTTCAGCATCAAATCATGCACCAAATGTCACCCCAAAAGCTATGTAACATCATCAGACACATTACAACACACCTCTGTAGTGTTTATGACTACAAATGTCTAACAAAGTGCTTAAAATTGTGTTTTTATGCAGTGTTTACAAAACCGTTTTGTAAACAAACAATATTGGGCTGCTTGCATAAGCTCACAGTTTTAACCACTTTCCCAGCCATTTGTTGCCATACACAATACAGTTCTGTGTTGTAATGTGTCTGATGATGTTGCATAACTTTTGGGGTGATATTTGGAGCATGCTTAAATGCTGTAAACACAGTTTTGAAAACTTGCCCCATTGGGTTAATGGTCAGGGCTTATTCTCTGTTCAAGGAAACCTATATGGTTAGTCCAAAATGTCTTGCGTCTTCAGTATTGGCTAATCTCAAGTAGCTTGAGCAATAGAGCTCTTGTTGAAAATTGACAGGATTTCCCCTTTAAGTCATTGACGCGAGACTTCTTTAAAGTTTCAACTGTTTACTAAATCAAAAGGGTTTCAATTACAGGTACAGAATTGCAAAAAAATAAAAGTTCTTCTCTCTCCATACAGGAGATTGGTAAGTCACGGTCAAAGACTGCTGTTCTCTGACCTTTTACCTCACTCATGCAGGTTACTGCATCAGCGTAGTGATGTCATGTGACAGTAAATAATTAAGTAAATTAACATTACTGCACAGGCAACAGTTATTAATTCTAAATATTCAAAATAACATTACACATAAATTAAATATAATTTTCTTATTTCCATTATGGCTCTAAGAGGAGGAGAATATTGGCTATTCATAATTACCCTGGTACTGCATATGCACTGTTACAACTCTGGGGAGTCACTCACTTTCCATGAGGCACCACTCATGGACAGCCCTGCTCCCGCACTGTGAACGCGCAGTTTGTGTGTGAATCGGGCCTTAACCTGTTAAATTAAGGTAGATTCAGCTAAAATTTCCATTATTGTGCTTGATAAGAATAGGAAATGACCCTCAGATGAAATATTGCAAATTGGTCATGTGTTCACTAATTTACGACTTTTATTCTTTCATCAGAGTTCTCATGAGTTAAACAATAATGGCAGAGAAAAGGCATTTCATGGCACCCATACCTAATAAAAGATGTAGGCTAACTGATTGGAGATGTTTTGGTGAATATAATTTTCAAAAATGATAAACATTTTTACAAAAAGGGTGGGAAATGGTTTTTATTTGATATAGCATTTATATTTATTTACAGTTTGCACAACGTCTTTTTAAAGAGGGTTTGTATTTCAACACAAACATGACTGAAAATGAGACAACACTAATTGTTTGTAGTGTTGTCAAGAGAGGTTTTAAAAGATTTCTGCAAATCATTGAGGCAACTGTATCGTTTATTGTTGAATATTTTTACAGAGACAAAGGCAATACCTGCCTTAAGGAGATGGCCAAATCAAAATCGACACTAAAAGAAGGCTCAAATGACAAAGAAAATGGGCAAATATATGTTTTGAACACAACATCAGAATATATAGATGAAGAAAATGAGGTAAAAAGAATGTCATTTGGGACTAAGGACCCTAGGAAAACTGGAAAGACAATATTACTGATGGGAGAGACTGGGTCAGGGAAATCAACCATGATAAATTTCATGATTAACTACATCTTAGGAGTTCAAGCAAAAGACAAATACAAGTTTGAAGTAATTGCTGAGGAACAGAAAAGCCAGACTTTGTCTCAAACATCTGGCATCACTGTATATGAGCTCTGGGGTCTGCAATCAGAGGCTGTTCCCTTCCCCCTCAGAATTATAGACACACCAGGCTTTGGAGACACCGGAGGGATGGAGATCGACAAATTGATTCCTCAGAAGCTGGAGGCATTGTTCCGGTCAGAAAAAGGTGTACAGCACATTGATGCTGTTTGTGTTGTGGTAAAAGCCTCCATTGAACGTCTAACCCCAAGTCAACGATACATATTTGACTCAATCCTGTCTATATTTGGGAAGAACATAAAGAAAAACATCATACTTCTCATGACATTTGCAGAGAAATCCAAGAAAAAAGCAGCGGTTCTTAAGGCTTTAAAAAAGGCAGCAGTTCCACATCGCAAAAAGTTGAAACTAAAGTTCAATCTTGGGCCAACAAAAGGTATACAAAAGGCAAAATTCACTAAGATGAATAATAAGAGCATGAAGAAATTCATCAGGGCTCTCTCAAAAGTGAAGAGTAAAAGCCTGCAGCTTACCCAAGAGGTTCTACAAGAGCGACGCCAGTTGGAAGCTTGTGTGGAAGACTTAGAGTATCAAATAAACATGACACTTAACAAGCAACAGGAACTTAAGGAGACACAAACATCTTTGGAAGAAAATACAGAAAACATGCAGGCCAACAAAGATTTTGAAGTTACTGTGACTGAGTATGAAACTGTGAAAACACCAGCAAAAAACATGGCAACAAATTGCAACACATGTAAGAGGACATGTCATCGCAAGTGTCCCCTTGCCCCAAAGAAAATGCTCTTCCTTTGTGATGTAATGAAAGACCACCAGTGTACAATTTGCAAATGCAGCGTTACAGACCACTGTAAGGAGAAGATGGTGTACGCTCAACAACCTAGACAAGTGAAAAAGATGTACAATGATCTGAAGCAGAAGTATGAGGAAGCTTTGGGAAAGAAGCTTACAGCTGAAGATGTGAAGACAAAGCTTGCAAGTGAGATAAATGAAGCAAAAACAAAAGCAGGCGATTTGCTTGAGGCTTCATACAAATGTGTTAGTAGACTGGAACATATTGCCCTGAGGCCCAAACCTATAAGCGCAGAAGACTACCTGGATCTCCTGATTGCTTCTGAAAGGAATTCAACCCATGTGGAAAATCTCAAGAAACTCAAGAAAAAAGCTAGTTTGATATCGAAGGCTTACAAAAAAGAAAGGAAAAGCCAAATGCAGCGTGAAAAATAGCTATTATCTCTGTCTTATTGATAAAACCACATTACATAACACTAGACCCTGTATAATATGTAAACAATTGAAAAAATAATCTTACAAAGCCTCAGATCATTGCAGCCTACCAAACAAAAAGCTACAAACAAAAAATGTGAAAATAAATAATAGTAATTCAAATAGTAGTGTAAATCATTAAGTTTACAGATATTGCCCTTTAAGCTTTCATAGATATAATGTTATTACAGGGTTTCTTATGATGAAATCCCATAATTACTAGAGGTAACACACAGACATCTCAGGTCCCCATGTTCCAACCTTGGTTTGCAGAGGCCAAGGAAACATAATAAGGTGATAATGAGGTTTGCAGATACTTTAGTTGAACACTTTATGTGATATTTATGATTGTGTGACGGGTTTCTTTAAAGACCCAGTAAAGTAGGATGAATGCCGTGAAATATATCATAAAAGGATAACTAAACACACAGAATACCCCTTGACATCAGTGTTGCCGCCTTCACATTGGCATTGATTTGGAGTCCACAAGTACAACAACATAACAACCAGGAATCATTCACTTGCTATGAGGATACGGAGACCGCATGCGAACAGGTCCAAATGACTGCGCAGCGAATCCGACAGGGCTCCGGATGCATTGAAAAATTGAACTCGCCGACAGTTGTGGATATGACAGAGCCAACGATAGAGTATGTTGCTAGGTAACGGAATAAACACTGTTTTAAAAATGCTTCAATATCAGCAAAATCTGACTATATTTTAACATTTTACAATTGGCAAACAGAACAGAAAAGTATTTTGTTGGGTCCTAAGTGTGACAGGCGGTTTGATACAGGTTAGAGTGCAAGTTATGTGAACTATCGAACTGCGATTGAAACACGTGTAGTGTTCAGCATCGGTAGGGGGAGTGTTGCGGAATTCGGAGCTGAAAACATATGCCACTGTGAAGGTGCATTACTGTATTGTGGAGTTATTAAGATTGACTGTTTTTTAGGGTAGATTTGAAATGGGTGGGACTAAAATGCAGCCTGTCTACGTCACGAGGATTGTTTAGCATTTAGCATGCTTTAACTCAAGTGATTAATGAAAAACAATTAACTCAGATTAAAGATTATTTAGCATCAGGGTCTTACCAGGGCAAAATAAGGGTCCAACTTACTCTAGCATTCAAATTCTTACTGGAGGAAATGAGTTGCGATTAAAAGTGATTAATCATGTTTAATCATGGAAAAAAAAATATATTAATCAGATTCTTTTTTAATCGTTTGACAGCACTAGTTTACATCCACCGCAGCATGCTGTGCTTGGTAGTTACGTCATCAGGCCACAGGGCTTACCTCCTGGGGCCTACCTAGAAAGTCAGGCTAGGCTAGGCTATTATGAATCCCCACAAGTTATTTGGTGATGTTAAGAGGACATTCTGGCAAACTATTTTACTGATTTTTATTATTCAGGATTTCATACTGTTAGTCTCCCTTTCGGGCTCATATGATTCATGTCTCTGTGAATGACAGGGTAGAATTGAGTTGCAATCCACCTTTGTTGGAAAACATTTTTTTAATGCTGGATGTTAGCTAACTAGCCCATTAGCCCTTAACCAAAATCTAAACAGTTTTTCATCAAAATCCATGCAGTACTTTTTGAGTTATCTTGTACATAGGCAGACACACACACGCCGGCGAAAGCAACCTTCTTGGTGGAAGTAAAAAGTAGCCTAACTGCATTTTCTAGATGAACAAACAGAATATGAGTGATTACATTTATCATAGTTGGTGCTTCAACATTTGCAGCTGACACGCCTGGAGTGCCCACAGCCTAAAAGATCCGCCATTTTTTTTCACAAAATAAATACCTTATTTTACACATTTAGCAAAATTAATCAATCAACTATTTTGTTGATGTGAAGAACTTAGAGAGAATCTTTATTTCTACTTTACTGAGTCTTTAAAGCAACACCAAAGACTTCTTTGTACCTTAAAGTTTCCAAAATTGTTTGGTTGATTGTGCATAAAGTGTGTTAACAGGATGAACAAACCTGTTGCAACTCTTATTTGCCAAAACAGTACTATCACTGCATTCCAAAAAAGTGGGATGCTGGTCAACCTCTAAGCGTTCAAGGCAAACAAAGTCGAATGTAAATAAATTACATGACTTGGGGTCACAATAAGCAATTTGCTTGGAGTAACTAGCCAGCCAAATTGCAACCCACTTTGTCCCCAGCGCCCCCTTTCATATTATGTTTGTGTATGTTCTCAGGTTATTAAACATGGATATGTTAATGTGTTTTGTAACAACTATGCTGAAATTATTGTAACAAAAGTGTCAAGTGCATTATTTTTGTGATGTACAGGATAGGATTTGTGCACCTGTAACAGACTTGTGAACACACAGCCCCTATTTTGTGGTTACTAAGGTTGAGAAAATGCATACAACTTGAAATGTAATGTTACAAATTTATGAGAAAAAAATAATGACTTCAAATTTACTGTTACACATTTTTTACTTTAGTGTACACTGTATATGTGCACAATTTGCAGTTGCATGTGCTAAAGACATATGACACATTTATACTTCCATATAAAGTAATCATAGATCAGACATATTATTTGCCTAAACAGACATTTAGAACAGCTATCCCAATTTTTCCAAAAATCCTGTATTTATATTTTTGAATTATAAAAAAGATGAATGGACTTCAATGTCAAAGTGATATTATAGGCTAATACTTACATTCCCATGAAAATTACAGCTGAAAGTGTCTATTTATATGTTTATGACAATAATCATAAGAAGACGAGTTTCAGCACTTCTGTTGAATTATTATAATTTTAAATGTAATATTTTTTGTTTAGCAGCTATTAGTGAGTTAACCATTCTTGTCTTTATTTTTGTTTCTTTGTTTTAGCCTTGTTAGGACATAAAGCTTTATATTTAAGGTATTTGGTTGCAGTAGTAGAACAAAACAAAATGTCTCTGCAAATCATTACAAGACATTTTTTTAGCACGTTGCTCTTATGCAATTCCAAAAAAAATGATAATTCATTTTTACAGAAAATATAGCTTATGCAAGTTAGCCTGTGCTAACTCCCTTGTGCTTCACTACAGGGGTGTCTCCCATGCAATCGTACATAACAAAACACGCCATACACACAATGACATCATCAAGAAGAGCAAGATGACCAACAGTGGTCCTCTTAAGAGGTACCTTCTGAACACTAGCAAACAACGTGTAGCAAATGGGGTCAGAAGATTCACTTTGGAAAGAGAAGTCCTGGACAAGTCTGTAAGACCATATTACTGATGGGAGAGACTGGAGCAGGGAAATCGACTCTGATCAACTTCATGGTGAACTACATCTTAGGAGTTCAGGCAAAAGATAAATACAGGTTTGAAATAATAGCTGATGAACAGAGGTGTCAGACTTCTTCTCAGACAACTGAGATCACTGTCTATGAGATTCTTGGTCAAGAGTCTGAAGCTGTTCCCTTTTCCTTCACCATCATCGACACCCCAGGCTTTGGAGACACAGGAGGGATTGAAAAAGATGAAATGATACCTAAGAAACTACAGGCACTTTTCCAGTCAGACGATGGTGTGGAGCACATTGATGCTGTGTGTGTTGTAGTTAAGGCAGATTCAATCCGTCTTACTGTTACTCAGCGCTACATATTTGAGTCGATTCTGTCGATCTTTGGGAGGGATATTGAAGACAACATCATTCCTCTTTTCACTTTTGCAACTGAGGACAAGCCTCAAGCTTTGGATGCCATCAAACTAGCAAACTTGCCCTATGCTAAAGATGATGCAAATGAACCAATTTACTACAAGTTTAACAATGACTCTTTTCATACTGAAAACAGCAATAATAGTGATGATGATACTGACAGTGATGATGGAACCGACAGTGATGGTGACAGTGATGATGATGATGATGACAGTGAAGATGACAGTGAAGATGATGGCAGTGATGATTGTGAAGATGAACAGGATGTGTGGACCAACTGGGACCTGGGAGATAGAAATATGAAGATGTTTGTAGAAACCTTGTGTGACATTGAATCAAAAAGCTTGATGTTGACTCAGGTTGTTTTATTCAAGCGGAAGCAGTTGGAAATGTCAAAAAAGCAACTTGATGAAGATGTTGAATCCTTATCAAGCAAAGCTGAGAAAATAAAAAAAGTTATTCAGCAAATAAAAGAACACCAAAATGATATGGAGACCAATAAAAATCTCACCCTTCATTTTGTGGAAAAGGAGAAAGAGAAGCAACCCACTGGAAAAAAAGGAACCAACTGCAATGTCTGCAAAACTACCTGCCACTATCCATGTAATGATTGGGGCAATTGTTGTGTTATGACTCATGGTAAGTGTGTAGTCTGCCCTCGTCAGTGCAGTAAGAGCGAACACTGCAATGAGAAATTCAAATTTGTCTTCACCAGCAAAGAGACACAGACTTCATATGAAGAATTTCTGAAAAGGCATCAGACAATGAAAACGAAGACTATGACATCTGCAATGCTGCTTGAATGTCTTGAAATTGAATTTATGGAAATAATGCAGACCCTAATTCAACATATTTTCAAAAAATGTATAATAGACAATGAATTGGAAAACATTGCCTTGAGACCAAAACCAATGGGCAAAGAAGAGTACATTGACCTTTTGATTGAGACTGAACCAGACATTGAAAAGCGTAAGATACTCAAACAAATGAAGGAAGAGATGAAAAAAGACGTCAAGAAGTCAAAGTCATGCAAAGTGAGTAATTTGCTTTAGTTTTTTTCCAAATGTTTCCAAATGTTCTGTACATCTGTGAGAAATGTATTTGCTTACCTGACCTTGTTGCTTCTTACACAACAGGATGAAACCAAAGAATGACGACCCTTCAGCACTCCAGACCCCTATCACATCTGCTAGAAGACTAGGGGTGCCACTCGGTGTATTAATACAATAGCTTGATGTTTATTAGGTACAATGCAGATTGTGTTTGTCAGTATTGGGCAAAATAATTTGTACTCTACTCTTGTTTCTTTGTCATTTCTCATAAAAATGTGTAAAGGTGGAGGTTTATGTGTAAGCCAATGTATTAACCATATTCATGTATTAACCTCATTATACTTAAAATTATCTAATTAATCACTGGGATAATGATAGCATGACAAAGTGCAATGATGAAATGCATTCCTATACATAGCAAGCACACTTATATGCTCTTCATACTGTAGATTAATAGATATTCAGCTAAATTAACCTTGGTTAATTTCAAATTTACTGTTACAAAATTTCCTCAAAATTTGATAGTTTTCTTTGAAGTCACTGTACAATGTGCATCTATATAGTCTTTCATCCATCTATGACACTGTACGCTAAATTACACTATTGTACATACCCTATTGTCACACTGTGTCGTTTCTTGGAGAGCACTGAAGGGAGAGATGAGTTTATATGTTATGATCAGTGGGTATGGTTGCACCATTTTAATTGGATTATGTGCCGAAATCACCTCCTTAAAAACACCTCATGAATAAAATTGGAATCAGGTTGAAAGAAGTGGTGCAGACGTTACAAGAGGATAAATGCCTGGTAATGCATGTAAACACACACACTGCTTAGACCTAGAAGCAGCACAACAAAGTTTTAAAATGTACCACAGCAGATTTTACATTTTATTTAATTTCAGTATAAGGACCGCCTATATTTAGGCAAGGTACTATGTCTTTATCTAGTGTTCAAGGCTGAACTTGCAAGATCATCACACATTATAATATACTGTAGATCTATAATTTGCAGAAACAAGTTTTCAAGTTTTCAATCTCATTGAAACCTGTGAAATGAGCACAATTTTTAAAACTGTAATCTGTGGTGGGAGCACATTATTGTAGACTTAAGAGTCAGTTTCTGTAAGAATCATGCGGGTGGTGATACAAAGCCTCTTCATATTCCCTTCAAATTTTGAATGGATCTGGTGGCATAGTGGTTAGGTCACAGACTAACAATCAGTTGACCAGGGTTCAATTCCCAGTTATCACATCATTTATGTCTTGCTTTTGGTAAGAAAATTATTAGGCGACATTACTTGATTAGATAAAGAAGGCTACCACTCAAATATATTGCAAACAATACAAAAGTATCAAAACTAAGTGTCTTTCTCAGGGGAGTAAGAGGACAGTCAAGTATAGAACCACCATCTTATTAGCTTACAAGAGTGATAGGCTGTTTCTTTACACGTTGTGCTATCAACACTCAATAGATGCTGCGTATACTTTTCTTGTTTGAAGATTTATTCTTTAAATCCGATGGCAAAATTTTGATTTGAAATATGAAAAGACACTTTTTATAAAATCACTTGTGAATCTTTATAACTGTTTGCTAAACCTATTATTCTTGGGAATGGTCTCCTTTGGGGTAGTAGACTAAAGGTAAATGACCAATATCAAATCAAATGTCTGTAAATGTATCACTTTGTTTGAAACAAAAAAAAGTTGAACACACCCCTCAGACAATCTAGCTATTCAGGGGTCCGTCCCCCAAAAGCATAGTTGCTAACTAAGGTAGCTTGTTAGTTAGTTTGGAATATGTTTCTGTTCCCCAAAGCCATCGGCCAGACTAACGAGCTTCCTTTGTTGACAATATAACTAACTATGGTGATAACGTCGTTAGTCAAAGCATAGTTAGTTCATCACTGGTGTCCCCCAAAAGCATAGTCCAGACTAAGCATAGTATCTTGTTAGTAAAACTTGTTAGTTCAAGCTGACACTCCAAGGTGCAAGTTAACGCCAAAGAAGCTTAGTTATATGGCCACGTGATGTCTTCTTTGGCTGTTTTGGGGTGAAATACTGCTGACGCGACACCACTTGATGCATTACTCCCACCTACAGCGTGAATTAATTATCACAGTTTGATTGACCTCAGTTTAACTCATACAAATGAGTTTAACTGACGAGAGGATACACGTTGTAAAATGCATGTTGTCAAAACAATTGGTCTTCTTGACTGGCAGAAACTTCAAATTGCAACTTTGATGCAATTAAATCATTACATTACTATTCCTAATTTAAAATCAAGCCGTCATTACAGCATTCCCGGCTGGATTCGAACTTGAACTGACAAAACAATGTTTAAAGTCATTACACTGGTCTGTGGTCAGTGTCTTTGTCCTTGAGTAAAGAAATAACAACAGAACAAATTTCAGCACATGCCTATCATCATGCTGAGGTTGGCATTCCTTTGTATACAACACAAACAGAGAGGACACCCTCCTCGGGGTATTCTGTAATCTCACTCATGTCAGATGCAGCGCCCCTCAGGCGCATCCATCTGATGTTGAGTCCATTAAAAGATATTTCAGGTCCGATATTAACCAACCTGGACCAACCAGGAGACGCGTACGAAGCACAGGGTGGGATTTATGACGTAACTCATCTCTAGTAAACTTGCAAAACACATTAACAGTTGCACTTGAAAGAGAAATCTATATTATGCGAGTTGAATCGAGTATTGTAGCAATTATGCCGCAGATTCTAGCGTTTATGTTTGTTAGGAACATGTGAAAATCGCGTGGGCTCATGGGATGCAACTGGTAGGTTTCTATTTAAGTGGTTGAAGTAGGATGACGGACAAGTGGTTTATCCAAGTACATGTAAGGATTTTTGATGACACCCGGTCTTTTGAAACAATTGTCTTATCATGCGACATCAGATGCATGCACCTAAGAGGTTAGGTTAGAGTGAGGTTAGGTATTCTGTGGATGGTAGTAAGACATCAGAAAAAACATGGTTGACCTTCACCTGACCTGGAGGTTAAGAAGTCAACTAGGCTATTAGCCCTGGATTAATGTTATGAATCTTTGCTGTCCGTCTGTTACCTAAATTTCTTGCATTTTGTTCCCCCTTCTAAATGGCTGAGGACCATAATAAGTAAACTCCCTGTGAAATCCTCAACACCCATCCCTGTTCTACAGGCAAACTAAAGGGGAACCAGGTTTCCCGTAAGGATGCCTAGAATTAGAAGTGAAGAGAGTGCCACAGGTCTAGTCGCTGGCTTACAGTTCTTAAAAAAAGTTATATACGTTATGATTAGATAAGAAATTAAATTCATTTGCAAGTTCCAAATCAGTCTTGTCATTGAGACTGGAACTTCATTCCAGACAGGGCATGACTTTCCATTGGTTAACATAGATCGAACCTTGTACCTATAATTAAGTTTGCCAATTCAAGTTTTCTCTTTACTTGCCTCTGCAACTCCTTATAATGTGTAACAAATCAACCTGCTAAAAGCTAATATTCCTCTGGTTGATAATACTGCTTTGAACACCCTAGTTAAGCCCAGGCTCGTTGATATCCATTTTATTATAAAATGGATTTCAACAAGCCTGGGCTTACTAGGAGAAATAATTTAAAGATGATTGCTAGTAATTGTAAATTCTATGTCAGATATACAGAATAAAGGACAGCAGTAGGCCTATACAAGAGAATGTAGTTGTTCACTGTTCATGCTGCCATATGAATGTATGTACTGTATACAGGCATATGATGAAAATGCAACAGAAAGGCAGTCTGTGTGTGTGTGTGTGTGTGTGTGTGTGTGTGTGTGTGTGTGTGTGTATGTGTGTGTGTGGTCTTTAATGTCTTGGTCCACAAAAACACAACATGTTTAATTTCTTTATTGTCATTATTGCGCTCAATGAAAATATCAGTGGAACAGGTATTCCACTATAGCAGGAGGTATCAGACTTTGATGTTTAAGTCCCTCCATGTTCATACTAGGTAAACGGTGAAGTGGGATTTGATCCTGATGTCCATGTGGCTCCGCCAGCGTGACACATCATCAGTTGTGTGCCCTGGCGTCCTTGGGTGTTTCGGCCATTTCCTCACAAGACACCCTCTGCCAGGGTTGGCCCACCACAGGCTGATCAGACCTGGGTGTGTGTCGCACCGTGGCACCACATGGTCATCTGGCAGCCCATGTAGTGTCCCTTCGCTTGAGCCACAGCCAGTGACTGCTTTGCTCAGCTGCCGCAGACAGTTCTTTTATTGTCCTCCGTTGGGACTGCCCTCTGATGCCAACTTCCTTCAGAAGCCCTATGGTACTTCTGGCCACAAAGCCTCTGCAGCCCACCTCCACAGGCCACACCTTCACATTCCAGCCCTGCCCCTCTGCTTCCGCTGCCAAGTTGGAATACCGCAGTCTCTTCCTCTCATATGCCTCTCCGATCGCTTCCTCCCATGGGACGGTGAGCTCCACGATGAAGACACGCTGGCAGGAATTAGACCATAGCACCAGATCTGGGCGCAAGTTTGTTACAGCAATCTGGGGTGGGAAGCTGAGCCTCTGACTGAGGTCCACCCGCATTTCCCAGTCCCGGGCTGTGGTGAGTGGGCCTGTCTCCGCAGGAGCTGGATTGGTCCCCCTTTTCTCCCCTTCCCGGACAAAGGGTGTCTTCCATGGGACAGCCGGCTGGAAATTTGGAGGCATGGCATTAGTGGATACTCTTTTCTCCTCAAGTTTGGCAGCCAAGCACTTCAGCACCTGATTGTGGCGCCAGGTGTACCTTCCTTGAGTCAGGCTGACCTTACAACCCACCAGGATATGCTTGAGGCTTGCAGGGACCGCACACAGGGGACAGGCTGGTTCTTCTCCATACCAAAGGTGTAAATTGGTTGGAGACGGCAGGACATCGTATGTGGCCCTGACGATGAAACTAAGCCTGTTAGCCTCCATACTCCACAGATCGCTCCATGTCATCCTCCTCCTCTCAACACCCTCCCACATCATCCAGCGCCCTTGCCGCGCTTGGGAGACTGCTTTTGCGCACCTAGCCGCTTCCTCCTGAGCACGCACCTCTTCCACTACCAGGTGCCGCTGTTCTTGTGGACCAGCCTTTCGCCATGTGTGTGTTGTTGCTTGCACGGCAAGCCCACTCCTGCCGTGCTGTACATGCCCCACTATGTCCCGGTGCCTGAGGGCGGCCTTTGCCACTGCAACTGCTGCTGATGGTTTCCATTTCCTTCCCGTTGCTAGTGTTGGCGCCACACCTCTGACAAATGGGTCCCGAGATTCGGTGAGGGTCATTTCCAGCCTTGCTTTGGCGCACTTATACTCCTCCACTAGGCTTGAGACTGGGAGGGAGAGGGCTCCATTGCCATACAGGCCTATGCTGCTTAGGCATCTGGGCAGTCCGAGCCACTTCCTCACCTGCGCATTCACCAGCCTCTCCAGCTGGTTGGCATGGGATAAAGTGACTTCATAGATGGAGATTGGCCACATGAGACGGGGTAGCAGTCCGAACTGAAAGCACCACAGTTTCAGCTTTCCAGGGAGAGCAGTGCTGTTAATCTGCTTGAGGCCACTGATGGTATCCTGCTTGAGTTGCTCCACCTGCTTTGAGTCTTTGAGCTCTGCACTGTACCAGCGGCCAAGACTTTTGACAGGCTTCTCCAGAACTGTTGGTATTGGCTCGTTGTTAACGTGGAACCTCTCATTAGCAAGCTGGCCTTCGACAATAGAGATGCTGCGGGATTTGCTGGGTTTGATCGCCATCCGTGCCCCTTGAATGTTTGTCTGGAGTTTATCCAGTAGGCATTTGGTGCATGCAGGTGTTGTTGTTATTGTTGTCATGTCATCCATGTAAGCTCGAATTGGAGGAAGACGCAGCCCGTTCTTCAACCGCTCGCCTCCAACCACCCATCGCGATGCTCGGATGATGAGCTCCATTGCCATGGTAAACGCCAGTGGGGAAATGGTACAGCCCGCCATAATGCCAACCTCAAGGTGCTGCCAGGCAGTTGTGCTAGCCTGCGCTGTTACACAAAACTGAAGGTCCTGAAAGTAGGCTTTGACCAGCCTTGTGATGGCCTCTGGGTCTTGAAAGAAGTTGAACGCTGTCCACAACATCTCATGCGGCACAGATCCAAAGGCATTGGCGAGATCTAAGAAGACCACGTGCAAGTCTTTCTTCTCCTTCCTTGCCATCTGTATCTGGTGCCAGATGACATTTGTGTGTTCTAAGCAGCCTGAAAAACCACTTATCCCTGCTTTCTGCACTGAGGTGTCCACAAAGCTGTTTTTCTGCAGGAAAGCTGAGAGCCTCTGAGCAATAACACTGAAGAATATCTTTCCCTCCACATTCAGAAGACTGATCTGGCGGAATTGATCGATGGTAGAAGAATTCTTCTCTTTGGGAATCAGGATCCCTCCCGCCCTTCGCCATGCCTTTGGTATAATTCCTTTTTCCCATGCCACTCTCATTAGCTTCCAGAGGTACCTCAAGACTCCCGGCGTGTTCTTATACAGCCTATATGGAACGCCATTGGGCCCAGGTGCTGATGCTGCTCTTGACCGCTTTACTGTGCTCTCAACTTCGCTCCATGTAGGGGCCTTGTTTCCATCTGGTGTTCAGCTGGTTGGATTGGTGGCATGTCATCTGGAATGCTGGCTGGCACGTGCCTCTGGTTGTCGGAGTAGGTCTTCCTCAGGTGCTCCTCTAATTCACTTATGGGTGCTTTAAGGGTCCCAGATTTCTCCTTGACAAAGAGGGCTTTAACAAACTTGTAGGGATCTCTGTAGAAGGCACTCCTCGCTCTCTCCTTCTTCTTGTGCTGCTTTCTCAGGCATTCCGCTCTTCTCAGCGTTGCCAAGCGCTGTTTGATGTCACCTTGCAGTGCCTCAAGCCCTTTCCTCTCCACTTCCGTTGCCTTCTTCCACTGTTTTTTCAGACGCCTTCTTTCCTTCACTAGTCTATCGATCTCTCTTTGCCTTCTAGACTTGGAATGAGATGGATCCTTGGGTGCTTTACACTTGCTTTTCACCCCAAATCTCTCTGTCCCGTAGCTGTAGATGATTTCTCCAATCCTGTCCAGCTTCTTCTCTACACTTCCTTTCAACCCTTCCAGCAGTTGGACTAGGTCTATATTGATGGTTTCCCACTCCTTTTTCTGACAGGATTTGGGCCACAAGATTTGAGGCTTTCGTCCCTCCAGCTTCCTCTCCACTGCAGTCTGTGGCTGGATGGGTTCCGGGCTCACATCCATAGGTGGATCCGTGCTTGGTTGAGCTTCCTCTGGGGTTCTGATACCCTGTGGTCTGTGGTGATTGTCCTGCCGCTGGGCTTCACTCGACTGATTTGCCCTACCTCTGAGGAAGTAGTGGTCAATGCGAGGCCCCTCGCCAAGCTCTCTCAAACATTTTTTCCTACCTTGATGGATCTTGAGGCCCTTCTCTGATGTCAGCTTTTTCCAGCCACAGATGCAGCTTTGTAGCTTGTGTCCTGTCAGAGCTGCTGCTCCGTCACCTGCTGTGATGAACATTGGACTCGTTGTCAATTCCGTTGCAAGGTCCGTTACCGTGTGGTCCGCCGATGAGTCATCTTCCACCCCCACTCTCGCTGACTCCAGGGGTATTCTTCCTTTTGAGCTTTTTGTAGCCATATTTGGGTGGGACCGAGTCACTATCTAGTGACCGGCTCCTGCCAACATGGGTAGCTAACCCATGCAGCCCCGGTGGGGTCTATTCCCTCCTGCCAGCAGTCTCTCCATGCCGTCACCAGGTCTTTCCCAGGTTGTCAACTGCTCTTTCGCAGTGGTCACTGGTTTTGACACCAGTCTTCAGACTTTGTAATAGGACTAGATGTTTAAGTCCCTCCATGTTCATACTAGGTAAACGGTGAAGTGGGATTTGATCCTGATGTCCATGTGGCTCCGCCAGCGTGACACATCATCAGTTGTGTGCCCTGGCGTCCTTGGGTGTTTCGGCCATTTCCTCACAAGACACCCTCTGCCAGGGTTGGCCCACCACAGGGTCAAATATAACATTAAGGTCAATGATCAGAGTATTTCTGGATAGTACAATGACACAAGACAAGAAGCAATTAAACAAAATAAATCACTGGGTCTTTGAAATATTTCACACTAAAAAAACAAGCAAATACTGTTTATTTATGCAGAACAAGCATCTGTGTCATATTCGCATTTGTGCCACATTAGCATCTGTATCTCATTAGCCATGCACTAGGTCATTACTTTCAACAAGGCTACTAAAGAGACCAGTGATGGTTGTGGAGTTCTCAGATAAACTTCTGACTAAATGGACAGGGAAACCACTGTCACAATCAACAACCACATGCTTGGAAAATGCCTGTCCCCGATATTGACATTTGGGCCGCTTTTTACCCTGGGACTTCAGCGTGCAATCTACAACCTTAAACTTGTTGACACTGTCCTTAGACATTTGATTTTTCTCATATGGTCTTCCTCCCTTGCCACAGATTTCTTTAACGGTCTTACTTGAGGCGAGTATGAAAGTGTTTATATCTTTGCACTCTTTGCTGTTTGTCTCAGAAATTTTTCTCTGACTGATTACTTTATCACAATCTTCTTCACGCATTTTACCAATGACGTGTTGCGTGAGGAACTTCTTGTATCTTACTGAAACTGGTCTTGCCGTTGTCTTTGGTCTTGGCTTTGGCGTGGGTTTTGGTCTTGGCTTTGTTCGTCTTCTCTTCATGTCAGAGGTTTGGTCCATTCCAGACACACACAGGAGGACTACCAGCAGACACAGCAGAAGATGGAACTTCATGATGAATCTTCAACAAGCCTGGAGAACAGAGCAGAACAGAATAAAAACTAGAACAACACTCGGAGAGCACAGACCTCTGCCAAGGCAATGTGGTCACAGACACAGTATAAATTCCGATCACCACCAAAATTGATTCAGTTGTTACTCATGTTACCCAAGAAGCATATCCCTAAAATGTAAAGTGACAACTGAGAATCATTGCGCTGCATGTACTACTTACCTTGTCTTCAGGTGCTGAGGAGAATGGGGGGTCTCTGCACTTTGGAGGTCTATATGACCACACAGCAGATAGGAAATGGTAAATGGTGGTCTCAGACTTTAGGTATGACGCTGACTAAAAACCCACAGCAGCAGCTCGAGCTCAGCCTCACAAGAAGTGAAAGAGCTTACTGCAATAATAAAGTACTCAGGCATAGAAAATCAAAGTTGTTCTTTTGTACTCATGCCAGAGGACCAAATGTCAAACGGTGGTCATACTAGTCAATAGTGTGTGAGGGAAGTGTGTGTCAACTTGTACCTGCTACACAACCCAGCTCTGAATCTGAATTCCAAATGTGGTACTCTCTGAATTATTCATATTTAGCATATACACATTGCTTATAAACTGTATTTTGAGCTTTTATCCTAATTTTGTATACAGTATATGCACTACTGAGTGGAGTTTGCTCTTGGTCATGATATAGAAATGCATCTGTAAATGAAGCTTGCCTTCTGCAATGGACATTATAGTGAGTAGGAGTTTGAATAGATCTTTTCTGTGTGACTAGTTGGTGTAGTCATTTCTTTTTGTCACCTAGTTTATGTGGGGCCTCATTCTTCACTCGTCTTCTGTGTCTGAGTCTGTGGTAGATAAACAGACAGCCATAGTCAGTCTGCTTTCCACCACAAAACACCCAACTCTTTCCTCTGTCTACTGCAGGTTCACAGCATCACCAACAACCCAACTCACCGCTGTGTCTGCCTGCATGTCAATGCTTTGCAACATCAATGACTCTGTAGCTTTTCACCACAGCTCAAGATAATCCTTTTTATACAATAACATTTAGTTCTGGTCTTCTCCAAATGAACTTGGATGGCATGTAATCATTAGCCCGCTGTGTCTGCCTGCATGTCAATGCTTTGCAACATCAATGACTGACACCTCACCACTACAAGTTACAATCCTTTTTATAAAACATGTTGTTCTGGACAATCTCCAGATTGACTTGAATGACATAGAGTCATATGGATATGGGTGTGTAAACACAAATATAATTTCTACTAGGCATCCAGGATTTGCACTGTGTAGTTCTGGGCTGACGGTACTGTAGGAATCACCTTGAAATGAAAGAAAAGCTAACTGCACAATGGCATTGTTCACTGCATTGATAGATTGTGCCTTTAATTCAGGCCTGGGCAAACTAAGGCCCGGGGCCACATGCGGCCCGCTGAGCTATTTAATCCGGCCCGCGGAGCCTTCCCAAAGTAGAATAATTTATCTTTTAGCCAAGGAGACTTAGATTATAGGCCTAAATTATCAAATTTGTTGTAGTCATGAAATACAAAATCCCCCTTTTTAACCCTGCATGTTAACATGTCCTCTGATGAAAGTGAGGCTACTGTTTTGAGACTTGCCAATTTACTGGCATCAACAAGTTGACGGTTAACACCCGGCCCATTAGTGAAAATCTATATGCCAATGTGTCCCTTCGACCAAAATAATTGCCCACCCCTGCTTTAATTGTAGATTGCTAGCTCGAGTTCAAGACCACAAGTGCTGCTTTAAACCTTTAGTGCTGTTTTAAAGTTGTTCAATATTTCCTTGACACAGACCAAAACAGCTGCAGCAAAACAAGCCAAAGAATATTTTTGCAGTGGAAAACATTTTAAAGTGCTGAGACTGAGAATGCGGTATCTGTGATTTTAGCTGTGAGCATTTTTTTGTCTTTCTTTTCCTTTTCTTTTGAATATTTAGTGTTTGCCTTCTTGGTTTCAATTCAGTATCTCCAGATATTTTATAGAATTCAGGATTTTCACCCTTTCCACTATGATTTGGGTGTCACAGATTTCTCTGAAATCTAAAATCACGTGTCTTTCAGATATCTCTATGGTCTTTATCTATCATGTGGAGAAAAATGCTATAACTCTTTTACATTCTATAGTAACTCCCCAAACACAAGGCCTGTAAGACTTGTTAGATCATTGTGTTTATTTGCATGTTTAACAATAGTTATAGTAATTTACATTTACTCATATGTACATAAAGTGGAAAAATTTAATGACTGCTAGTTTCACAGCTTAGAATCGGCGTGGAAGGCCATGAAGGGGTCCTCATCCATGTTGCTGATTCTGAAGTGGGCGCGGCCGTCTCCCCCAACGGTCACCTGTTTTCCAGTGCACCTGCCCCCATCCTTCTGACCAGAGATGATGTCACAATAGGTGCCTCCAGGGAGACCAGTGCTCAGAGTCGCGTCCAGGTTCCTGTCAACAAACCACATGATTATGGATCAGTAACTTAAAATCAGCATAAAATAATATTGAAATATGACATAACATTCAGCCTAAACATAATGAAGTATAACATCTGTAGGTTTAGGATATTGTATCAGGTACACATTTCCCCTTTGATTTCTATAGCTGTAATAAATACATAAATAAAATATGATCAACTCACCAGTCATCATTGTTAATGACAATGAAACCACGGTTTCCACGGCTGAAAGCGACCTGGTTGCTCCCGTTGTCCCACCAGTTGGAGAAGGACTGACCGTTGACCACGTTACGGAAGCCCACCATGTTCCTGACAACACCAGGAGCTCATGTTATGGAGTGGAACATTATTTTTGTAGTCCCTCACATTTTAATAGACCTTTATCGTATATATTATATTTCTCTCTCAAAAGCAGCTCAACCTAGTTATGTTACACATCATAGATGAGCTGAGGAAGTGTGTGTGTGTGTGTGTGTGTGTGTGTGTGTGTGTGTGTGTGTGTGTGTGTGTGTGTGTGTGTGTCTCTCACTTGATCTGGCGCCACCTGTGCTCACACACCCAGCCGTCCCCACAGGTGGAGTCGGCATTGATTGGGACGGGTTTGGTGGATCCATCACCGTGACTGGGGGGTCCCATCCAGTCGTTCTGGTCCTGAGAAAACACACACACACACACACACACACACACACACACACACACACACACACAAACACACACACACAGAGATACACACAGACCAGCAGCATGAAGACAAGAGTCCCAGCAGTGAGCACTCTGGTAGACAGTTGCCAAGGATGAATCAGTTGAACTCAAGAGGAGATGAGAAGAGCACAGGTACCTTTCCATTGACAAAGTTGCGATCCCAACGATAGCTTGACATGACTCTGGTGACTCCATAGGGATGAGCCAGCATGAAGGCGGTAGCCATCTTGTACAGCCTGCATTTGAGGAACAGGAGTTAATACTGGAACATTATGAAGAGCATGTGGCAGCTAAACTAAATAAAGATGCTGTTTAGAAGAGTAGAGATGGTAAATCCTGTCTTGATGTTTGGAGATGTTTAGTCTGCAGTTTCAGCCCACCACCAGTAGGTGGCATCAGCAGGAGGAGAGGGAGTCTTATCCATAGATATACACATTTAGTAACCTATATAATAATATCTATGGTTGTACCCATATACACACACATAGTAACCTACATAATGTCTATGGTCGTACCTGGCGTCCCAGAAGGTCACAATGGAGGCTCCACCAGCTCCGTGTCCCCTCTGGTTGTCATGGTTATCCACAAACACCAGTGCGTTGCCTGAGGCCATCATGCCCCAGCCTTCACCCCAGTTCCTGACAGCAAATAAAAACACCACAAGTGCAGCAATGTTATTGAAGCCCAAAGTGCATCACAATCAGCTGAGGATCTCTCAGTCTTCACTGTTCCATCTGATTAAAGCCTCCTGGACTCACTTCAGGTAGGACAGCTTCTCTCCATTCCACTTGCGCATGACTGTGCCCAGTCTGGCACCATACTTGAATTCAGTAACTCTGCCCAGGCCAGTGTATTCACCAGATGTGATGGGCTCTCCACCAAGGTCAATGACCTGCAGGAATAAAACCCAAGTCTTTAGCTACAGCCCTGCAAAGTCCTCTCTGAACACCAACCTCCTCGTCCTGGATGACAAACACATTTCCTGGACAGCAAACACATTTTGTGGAACTTGCATTAGGCAAAAGTCTTGTTGGACATCGGCCAGTTGGGCTAAGATCTAAGTTCCTGTTAATTGTTCTGTGTGGAGGTGAAGTTTGACATAATTATAACAGAGTTGTGGTCATTCAATAGATGTTAAAAAGTTGATAGTTGCTAAAATGGATGCTAAAAAGTCTCTAAGCTAGCCACAAAGCAACTGTGTGCTGTATTGCCATAGTAACATGTTGCTATGACCACTGAGATTCACCTCCTGGTAGATGAAGGGTCTGGAGCCGGAGGAGAACCACTTGGTGTTGAGGTTGTGCAGACGGCCGTAGACGGCGCTCAGGTCTCCTGGCCACATGTGCTTGCAGGCGTCCACCCTGAAGCCGGCTACGCCCATGTCGATCAGCTTGTTCATGAAGCCGGCCACTTTCCCACGGACGTAGTCCTTCTCCAGAGCCAGATCCAGGAGACCCACCAGACGGCAGTCTCTCACCTACAGTATGAACACAAACAGTAGTGACTCTTTTAGTACACTGGCTGGAGAATGGAATGGGGAAATCTTTAGACACAAGCTGCAAGGGCCATTTGCATTATATAAAATAAGTATCTAATATATCAAATATTCAGTATCTAAATTACAATGAAGATCTTGTTTCACTCATGTGTGCTATAATGTAGAAACCAAAATATACAGAACCCCACTAGTTTCAGATACAGTGTAGGTAATGAATTGTGATATAGGTCTACAGTCTTACATACAATAACATGCCTAAGCAGCCTTTTAGGCATCCTGAAAGGTTGACATTTGAGCGGGTGAATGTATTCTGTACCTGATTGGCATCTCCGTAGTTCTCAATGTTGCCGCTGCCAGTCCTGCATTTGCCGTCGTTGAAGTCCCAGCTGGTGAAGGGAATGGAGGGGAAGTCCTTCCTGTTGGCGCTGAACCAGGTGCCACAGCTGGAGTGGGTTCCCTCCCCACCACCGGCTCCACACATGTGGTTGACCACAGCGTCCACGTAGATGTTCACCTGCGGCAGGTAGAGATCATTAGTGGGGGGTAGAGATCTAGTCATGGGGTTAGATTGGGTAGATAGATGGAGATTGAGTCATGATGTTACTGGACATACAGACTGGGCAAGTCTTGCATATGGAGTTGTGGTGTTTTGTCTGGGATAGCCATGTGTATGGAGTTGTTGTGTTTTACGTGTGGAGTTGTGCTGTTTTGTCTGAGAGGGTCATGAGTGTGGAGTTATGGTGATTGTGTGGGTGATTTATGAGTGTGGAGTTGTGTTGTTTTGTCGTTACCCCGACGTTGTTGCATCTGGTGATCATGTCCCTGAGCTCGTTCTCATTTCCTGATCTGGAGCACAGGTTGTAGCTGATTGGCTGGTAGCGCTGCCACCAGGGCTTCCAGGGGTTGTTCACCACGATGCTCTCTTGGGGAGGGGAGATCTAAGGGGAGACACACACACACACACACACACACACACACACACAAACACATACATACACACACAGGTACATTTTATAACCAATAGCATTAGTCAAATCAGTGTAAGCAATAGAAATCTAGTTCAGACTGGAATTCACTAGTTGCATGTCTCACCTGAACTCCACCGAAGCCGTTTGGCCCCAGGTAGCGCTCGCACTCTGCGGCGATGTCGGCCCAGCGCCACTCAAACAGGTGGACAATGGAGGTCCTGCCGTGCTTGGTGTGGGGGTTGTGCTGGGCCACGCAGAGCCCCAGGAGGGCTGTCAGAATCAGCAGCTTCATGGCTTCCCTTCAGTCAGACAAGAGAAATCAGACAAAGATCTGTAGCCTCTCCACACATATATATATACATCACAGTCTCCCCTGCTCGACCAATCAGAAACCAGCAACATTCTTCGACAAATGTGTCTTATCTTCACGTCAGGTGTGTGTGGTCACCCCTTTCCCAAGTGCGGTCACCAGCCCCCCCAACCAACAATCTACACTCACAAACACTTCAGGTGAATTTTATAATCCGAACATAGAAATGACAAGCCATGCCATCTTAATATGGCAATAATCTAATCTTAATAATCTTAAAGCTTATGCATAATTATTTTAGTGAGTGATGGCTGCATAATTCTGGCTGTTTTAGGCCTTTGCTTATAATTGCTATCACTAATTATGTAAATGTATTTTAAAAGATGTGTGATTTTAATTGCTTTCCCCTCATTTACCCTGAGGAATTTGGTGTCTCATGTTTTGTGAAGCTGTAAAAAAGAAGATGTAAAAGAATTTTACTGTAAAAGAAAGCTGTAAAAGAATTGTACTGTAATTTTCAATGTCATTATTATGAAAGCATGTTGACAAGCTGTTACATAACTCCTACAGTGGCTATAGTAAAACCTTCCTTGACCCCATTTCAAATCTCTCCCTCCCTCCCTCCCTCTCCTCTCATATCTCTCTCTTCCTCATGGAGTGTGTGTAAACATACTTTGCAAGAGAATGTTGTTGGCAGTGTGTGTGCTGTCCCTGCACCAGTGCTCCCTCTAGTGGCCAGTAGAGCACCTACAGTGTGCTGTGGTCTCAGTCAATGGTAGCCGAGAAATCTAGACGGAACCCAGCAACGGCTAATTAATTTGCTCATCCTGTGCGTCTAGTAGCCATAAGGAATTTGATTGGATGGCGCTGTTGGTGACATCTAATCACAACGCTCTATGTGTTTAGGGCGGGCTTCGCCGAAAACAACAGCCTTTTGAATTGGTGTTTACATCTTGTTCGTTCCACTGATATGGATGGCCATAGGCTATCCTGTTGTGTGCCGAAGTAGTTTGAAAGATAACAGCCTTGTTCCGCCCCGATTGAGTTTGGTATATCTATTGATGCCAGACTATACATTTCAATCATATAGGAAGGCCTGCCAGGCTAAGTCATTGGTGCTCTTGCATAAGGCTCTGCTCTGTGTTGATGACATACTGTATACTATAGGTTTGCAAAAGCATCACACCACAACACACACACACACACACACACACACACACACACACACACACACACACACACACACACACACACAGACTCACATATCCACAGGCACGCACACACACACACACACACACACACACACACACAGAGAGAGAGAGAGAGAGAGAGACCAGCCTCTAGATTGGCAGTGTTGAGGCTCCAGCTGAGGTGCTGTCAGACAGCACATATGCAGACTCTTCAACATCCTCAGATTGCCCCGTCAGCTGATCTGTTATGCTTAGAGTGCTCAACACCATCAGCCTAAAGCATACTGCAGTAATGTACTGTAAATGATTGGTCATTAACGGAGAGAGCTCAACTATGTCTTATCATAGTAGTTACCTGCTGCTGTCCTTATTCTTTGATCAGCATGCATCAAACAGGTTGTGGTGAACCAGTAACCACACTATGTGTGCACTCACTCAGCACAGTTCACCACAGACTGCTTCCCTTCTCGGCTCTTTCCTGTCTTACTGTAGCTGATGCATGTCCAAGCAAGCATGACACTGGACTACATGTAGCGCTTCTTTACTTAGCACAGCTATACCTTCATGTTCTCTTTATTATGCCTCATATGAATGTACTGTATGTACTGTACAGTACTTTATACTAGCCTGACATCGCCCGACCATAATACTGCTGTTCATCCGTATTCATGGTCTGGAGGTTCTTTAACCTTACGCGATTATACTGCGGGGGGAGGGTATTCACTTTTGGTTTGAAACAATTGGACAGCTCGTCTAATCAGCGTCGCTTATTGGCCGGTAGACTCTCTACCGATATAAACACGCCCAAGAGGACCGTTCCCAGACCATGAATACGGATGAACAGCAGTATTATGGTCGGGCTATGTCAGGCTAACTTTATACATGCATATATGATGGAAATGCAACAGAAAGGCAGTGTATGTGTGTGTGTGTGTGTCTGTGTGTATTGTCTTGAATGCATTGGTCCACACAAACACAACATGTTTCATTTCTTTATTGTCTTTACACTCAATGAATGCACTCAATGAAAACACCAGTAGAGCAGGTATTCCACTATAGTAGGAGGCATCAGATCTAATATAAAGGTCAATGATCAGAGCAGTTTTTGATAGTTCAATGACACAAGACAAGAAGAAAGCAATTGAAATATTTTACACTAAAAAAACAATAGCAAATACTATCTATTTATGCAGAATAAGCATTTGTGTCATATTAGCATTTGTGTCACATTAGCATCTGTATGCTATCTCATTAGCCATGCACTAGGTCATCATTTCCAAGGAGGCTACTGAAGAGACCAGTGATCGTGGTGGAGTTCTCAGATAAACTTCTGACTAAATGGACAGGGAAACCACTGTCACAATCAACAACCACATGCTTGGATGACGCCTGTCCCCGATATTGACATTTGGGCCGCTTTTTACCCTGGGACTTCAACGTGCAATCTACAACCTTAAACTTGTTGACACTCTTCTTAGTCATTTGATTTTTCTCATAAGGTCTTCCTCCCTTGCCACAGATTTCTTTAACGGTCTTACTTGAGGCGAGTATGAAAGTGTTTATATCTTTGCACTCTTTGCTGTTTGTCTCAGAAATTTTTCTCTGACTGATTACTTTATCACAATCTTCTGCACGCATTTTACCAATGACGTGTTGCGTGAGGAACTTCTTGTATCTTACTGAAACTGGTCTTGCCGTTGTCTTTGGTCTTGGCTTTGGCGTGGGTTTTGGTCTTGGCTTTGGTCGTCTTCTCTTCATGTCAGAGGTTTGGTCCATTCCAGACACACACAGGAGGACTACCAGCAGACCCAGCAGAAGATGGAACTTCATGATGAATCTGCAACAAGCCTGGAGAACAGAGCAGAACAGAATAAAAACTAGAACAACACTCAGAGACCACAGACCTCTGCCAAGGCAATGTGGTCACAGACACAGTATAAATTCCGATCACCACCAAAATTGATTCAGTGTTACCCATGTTGTCCAAATATTTCATTCAAATCCCTGCAGTACTTTTCCAGTTATATTATGCACTGGTACACAGACAGTTACCGGCGAGAAACAAAACCTCCTTGGCGGAGGTAATAATTAAAACCGACCCGGACAAGTGATAACCAAACAGACACATACACACCCACATACAAAGGTTTGGTTGTGTTTTACAGTCTTCCATAAATGTATCGGTAGCACTGGCTCAGATGATACTCAAATGATATCAAGAAGGATATCCCTATAATGTAAAGTGACACCTGAGAATCATTGCGCTGCATATACTACTTACCTTGTCTTCAGGTGCTGAGGAGAATGGGGGGTCTCTGCACTTTGGAGGTCTATATGACCACACAGCAGAGAGGAAATGGTAAATGGTGGTCTCAGACTTTAGGTATGACGCTGACTAAAAAACCCACAGCAGCAGCTCGAGCTCAGCCTCACAAGAAGTGAAAGAGCTTACTGCAATAATAAAGTACTCAGGCATAGAAAATCAGAGTTGTTCTTTTGTACTCATGCCAGAGGACCAAATGTCATACGGTGGTACTAGTCAATAGTGTGTCAGGGAAGTATTGTCAACTTCCTACCTGCTACACAACTCCACTCTAAATCTGAATTCCAAATGTGGTACTCTCTGAATTATTCATATTTAGCATATACACATTGCTTATAAGCTGCATTTTGAGCCTTTATCCTAATTTTGTATATATGCACTATTGAGTTTGCTCTTGGTCATGATATAGAAATACTGAAGCTTGACTTGCTGTAATGGACAGTACTGTTAGTGAGTAGGAGTTTGAATGGATCTTTTCTGTGTGACTAGTTGGTGTAGTCATTTCTTCTTGTCACCTAGTTTATGTGGGGCCTCATTCTTCGCTCGTCTTCAGAGTCTGTGGTTGATAGTCAGACAGCCATAGTCAGTCTGCTTTCCACCACAAAACACCCAACTCTTTCCTCTGTCTACTGCAGGTTCACAGCATCACCAACAACCCAACTCACCGCTGTGTCTGCCTGCATGTCAATGCTTTGCAACATCAATGACTGACACCTCACCACTACAAGTTACAATCCTTTTTATAAAACATGTTGTTCTGGACAATCTCCAGATTGACTTGAATGACATAGAGTCATATGGATATGGGTGTGTAAACACAAATATAATTTCTACTAGGCATCCAGGATTTGCACTGTGTAGTTCTGGGCTGACGGTACTGTAGGAATCACTTCAAAATGAAAGAACTAACTGCACAATGCCATTGTTCACTGCATTGATATCAAACACCAACATCAACATCAACAGCATCATCATTGCATCGTTTTTGTGCCTTTAATTGTAGATTGCTAGCTCGAGTTCAAGACCACAAGTGCTGCTTTAAACCTTTAGTGCTGTTTTAAAGTTGTTCAATATTTCCTTGACACAGACCAAAACAGCTGCAGCAAAACAAGCCAAAGAATATTTTTGCAGTGGAAAACGTTTTAAAGTGCTGAGACTGAGAATGCAGTATCTGTGATTTTAGCTGTGAGCATTTTTTTGTCTTTCTTTTCCTTTTCTTTTGAATATTTAGTTTTTGCCTTCTTGGTTTCAATTCAGTATCCCCAGGTATTTGATAGAATTCAGGATTTTCACCCTTTCCACTATGATTTGGGTGTCACAGATTTCTCTGAAATCTAAAATCACGTGTCTTTCAGATATCTCTATGGTCTCTATCTATCATGTGGAGAAAAATGCTATAACCCTTTTACATTCTATAGTAACTCCCCAAACACAAGGCCTGTTAGACGTGTTAGATCATTGTGTTTATTTGCATATTAACAATAGTTTTATCTATCATGTGGAGAAAAATGCTATAACCCTTTTTCATTCTATAGTAACTGCCAAAACACAAGGCCTGTTAGACTTGTTAGATTATTGTGTTTATTTGTAACATGTTAACAATAGTTATAGTAATTTACATTTACTGATATGTACATAAAGTGGAACAGTTTAATGACTCTGCAAAGTTTCACAGCTTAGAATCGGCGTGGAAGGCCATGAAGGGGTCCTCGTCCATGTTGCTGATTCTGAAGTGGGCACGGCCGTCTCCCCCAACGGTCACCTGTTTCCCAGTGCACCTGCCCCCATCCTTCTGACCAGAGATGATGTCACAATAGGTGCCTCCAGGGAGACCAGTGCTCAGAGTCGCGTCCAGGTTCCTGTCAACAAACCACATGATTATGGATCAGTAACGTAAAATCAGCATAACATCATATTAAAATATGACATAACATTTAGCCTAAACATTATGAAGTATAACATCTGTAGGTTTAGGATATTGTATCAGTTACACATTTCCCCTTTGATTTCTATAGCTGTAATAAATACATAAATAAAATATGATCAACTCACCAGTCATCGCTGTTAATGACAATGAAACCACGGTTTCCACGGCTGAAAGCGACCTGGTTGCTCCCGTTGTCCCACCAGTTGGAGAAGGACTGACCGTTGACCACGTTACGGAAGCCCACCATGTTCCTGACAACACCAGGAGCTCATGTTATGGAGTGGCTTAACATTATTTTTGCAGTCTCTCACATTTTAATAGACCTTTATCGTATATAGTATATTTCTCTCTCAAAAGCAGCTCAACCTAGTTATGTTACACATCATAGATGAGCTGAGGAAGGTGTGTGTGTGTGTGTGTGTGTGTGTGTGTGTGTGTGTGTGTGTGTGTGTGTGTCTCACCTGATCTGGCGCCACCTGTGCTCACACACCCAGCCGTCCCCACAGGTGGAGTCGGCATTGATTGGGACGGGTTTGGTGGATCCATCACCGTGACTGGGGGGTCCCATCCAGTCATTCTGGTCCTGAGAAAACACACACACACACACACCGAGGGGTAGCATGAAGACAGACACTCTGGTAGACAGAAGCCAAGAATGAATCAGTTGAACTCAAGAGGAGATGAGAGGAGCACAGGTACCTTTCCATTGACAAAGTTGCGATCCCAGCGATAGCTTGACATGACTCTGGTGACTCCATAGGGATGAGCCAGCATGAAGGCGGTAGCCATCTTGTACAGCCTGCATTTGAGGAACAGGAGTTAATACTGGAACATTATGAAGAGCATGTGGCAGCTAAACTAAATAAAGATGCTGTTTAGAAGAGTAGAGATGGTAAACTATCCTGTCTTGATGTTTGGAGATGTTTGAATTGTTCTGCAGTGCCTGCCAACCTCCAGTAGGTGGCAACAGCAGCAGGAGAGAGGATTTTACCCACAGATTTAGTAACCTATATAATAATATCTATGGTTATCTGGTTGTATATAATGTCTATGGTCGTACCTGGCGTCCCAGAAGGTCACAATGGAGGCTCCACCAGCTCCGTGTCCCCTCTGGTTGTCATGGTTATCCACAAACACCAGTGCGTTGCCTGAGGCCATCATGCCCCAGCCCTCACCCCAGTTCCTGACAGCAAATAAAAACACCACAAGCGCAGCAATGTTATTGAAGCCCAAAGTGCATCACAATCAGCTGAGGATCTCTCAGTCTTCACTGTTTCATCTGATTAAAGCCTCCTGGACTCACTTCAGGTAGGACAGCTTCTCTCCATTCCACTTGCGCATGACTGTGCCCAGCTTGGCGCCATACTTGAATTCAGTAACTCTGCCCAGGCCAGTGTATTCACCAGATGTGATGGGCTCTCCACCAAGGTCAATGACCTGCAGGAATAAAACCCAAGTCTTTAGCTACAGCCCTGCAAAGCCCTCTGTGAACACCAACCTTGTCATCCTGGACGACAAACACATTTCCTGGACAGCAAACACATTTTGTGGAACTTGCATTAGGCAAAAGTCTTGATGGACATCGGCCAGTTGGGCTAATATCTAAGTTCCTGTTATTTGTTCTGTGTGGAGGTGAAGTTTGACATAATTATAACACAGTTGTGGTCATTCAATAGATATTAAAAAGTTGATAGATGCTAAAATGGATGTTAAAAAGTCTCTAAGCTAGCCACAAAGCAACTGTGTGCTGTATTGCCATAGTAACATGTTGTTATGACCACTGAGATTCACCTCCTGGTAGATGAAGGGTCTGGAGCCGGAGGAGAACCACTTGGTGTTGAGGTTGTGCAGACGGCCGTAGACGGCGCTCAGGTCTCCAGGCCACATGTGCTTGCAGGCGTCCACCCTGAAGCCGGCTACGCCCATGTCGATCAGCTTGTTCATGAAGCCAGCCACTTTCCCACGGACGTAGTCCTTCTCCAGAGCCAGATCCAGGAGACCCACCAGACGGCAGTCTCTCACCTACAGTATGAACACAAACAGTAGTGACTCTTTTAGTACACTGGCTGGAGAATGGAATGGGGAAATCTTTACAGACACATGCTGCAAGGGTCTTTTGCATTATATAAAATGAGTTGCATTTTAAATATTTTTTACTGTAATGAAGAACATTTACATTGCTCGAGTGCTACTGAGAAACATATATATGTAGACAAGACACTACTAGTATCAGATTAATAGTTCTTGATGCTGATTATGATGCCATATTGTCTATACAGCATGCACTTTCTTGGCATCCCCATAGCAACAGAAAGGTTGGTATCTGAGGGTACCTGATTGGCATCTCCGTAGTTCTCAATGTTGCCGCTGCCAGTCCTGCATTTGCCGTCGTTGAAGTCCCAGCTGGTGAAGGGAATGGAGGGGAAGTCCTTCCTGTTGGCGCTGAACCAGGTGCTACAGCTGGAGTGGGTTCCCTCCCCACCACCGGCTCCACACATGTGGTTGACCACAGCGTCCACATAGATGTTCACCTGCGGCAGGTAGAGATCATTAGTGGGGGGTAGATGGAGATCTAGTCATGGTGTTACTGGGCACAGAGACTGGTTAAGTCATGCCTGGAGAGTTGTGGTGTTTTGTCTTTAGATGGGATGAAAAGATAAAGATCTAGTTTTAGTGTTTGTACTGGGTAAGACATGCGTTTGGAGTTGTGGTGTTTTGCCTATCTAAGTTGAAAGTGTAAAGTTGTGGTGTTTTGTCGTTACCCCGACGTTGTTGCATCTGGTGATCATGTCCCTGAGCTCGTTCTCATTTCCTGATCTGGAGCACAGGTTGTAGCTGATTGGCTGGTAGCGCTGCCACCAGGGCTTCCAGGGGTTGTTCACCACGATGCTCTCTTGGGGAGGGGAGATCTAAGGGAACACGCACACACACACACACACACACATTTTATTACCAATAACACCACGCAAATCAGTGCAAGCAATAGAAATGTAGTTTACACTGGAATACACTAGTTGCATGTCTCACCTGAACTCCACCGAAGCCGTTTGGCCCCAGGTAGCGCTCGCACTCTGCGGCGATGTCAGCCCAGCGCCACTCAAACAGGTGGACGATGGAGGTCCTGCCGTGCTTGGTGTGGGGGTTGTGCTGGGCCATGCAGAGCCCCAGGAGGGCCGTCAGAATCAGCAGCTTCATGGCTTCCCTTCAGTCAGACAAGAGAAATCAGACAAAGACCTGGAGCCTCTCCACACATATATATACATCACAGCCTCGTCTGCTCGACCAATCAGAAACCAGCTACATTCTTCGACATGTGTCTTATCTTCATGTCAGGTGTGTGTGGTCACCCCTTTCCCATGAACCAACCCCCCTCCCCTCCCCAACCAACACTCTACAATCACAAACCCTTGAGGTGAATTTTAATACTTTGTTTTGTGAATTGAACATAGAAATGACAAGCCATGCCATCTCCTGTAACAATCTTAAAGTTATGCATTATTATTTTAGTCAGTGATGGCTGCATTATTATGGCTGTTTTAGGGCCTGGTAACTGATAATGTAAATGTATTGTAAAATAAAGTGCCTCTAATCGTTTTCCTTCCATTTGCTCTGAGGAATTTGGTGACTCACGTTTTGTGAAGATGTAAAATTGTAAAATTGTAAAATGTAAAATTATCGAGACGAGTTTTACTACAATTTTCAATGTCATTATTATGAAAGCATGTTGACAATCTGTTACATAACATTACCTTGGCTAGTAAACCTTCCCTGACCCCATTTCAAATCTCTCCCTCCCTCCCTCTCTTTTCTCCCTCTCTCTCTCTCCCTCTTTCTCTTCCTCTCTTTTGCTTCCTCACAGAGTGTGTGTGATCATACATTGCACGTTTCAAAATGAATGTTGTGAATATTAAACAGATAATAATTAATTTGGTCTGAAATAAGCCAAAATGGAATCATTACATCTACCTTAAAGGAATAGTTCACCTCTTTATGAAAATTGATTATTCACCTCCTTACTTTGAGTTACATATGTGGGTAAAAGCATTTTGGTCTCAGTGCTTGTGTTTTCCTAGTATGGCATCACCAATTTTCCCCATTTTTTAGCTTTAGCTTAGCATAGGCACTGGAATGCAAAGTTGCCATATAGCAACTCTTTGGCAACTTTACTTTCCAGCGCCTATGCTAAGCTAAAGGCAAAATTGGGGTTGCCAGACTAGGACAACGCATGCACTGAGACCAAAATGCTCTTATATGTAACTCCAGGTAAGGGGGTGAATAACCAATTTTCATAAAGAGGTGGACTATTCCTTTAACCCTTTATAGGTTTGCTCAACCGTTTGGTAGAGCAACTTTTAACTCCTCATATTTTGATAAAAACCAAACCATCCTTAATTAAATCACATGGAATCATCTATACTACTTGGATACTATACAAAAAACTTGCTCAGTAGCTCTATTTATTTTAAAGCCAAGCCATTTTAGCTTGTATGACTTCAAAATACGGAATTTCATAAATTCAGCCATTATACATATTATCAATTTTTCCATATTTTCCAAGTATAGGAGTTTTTTCCTGTTTAATATTGTTAAAAACAGTCCATAGAACACACATATCAATTTTCATGCAAAAATACACGTTTTGAGTATTTAATAATTTTGTGAAATTATGCTCTACCAAACGGTTGAGATGTCCCTAAAGGGTCATAATTCAGTGAATGGAAATTAATAGGCTGTTATGTCAAGTATCAAAAAAACATAGAATCTCTTCATAGAACATTTTTTAACTCCATGGTTGGGTACACTAGGTCCTAAAAATGCCCTCCACACCCTTAGATGGTATACTTAAGCATTTCAAGGGAGTGTAGGGTATATTATATATATCCGATATTATAATGGTTTTCAATGGGGGCGAGTCCCCTCTCCCCAAAATCCATATTTTCATAGTAATAAACATACTCATTTGGTTTTTGCATGTTTAAATATTTAAGACCTATATGGCAAATGCTATTTCAAAGTTTTTGGCCCAGCCTGTCCTTGGTTATTGGGCTTGGAATTATGTACCAATGCATTTCAATGGGATCGCCATTAGTATGGTGTTTAATAGGAGCCTATTACAAAAGTAGATAATTTTGCTGAAAAAGCAATAAAGAGCACTTTGTAATGTGATTGTATGCAGAAATATGCATATATACAAAGTTTTATGGCTTTATATCTATGTTTTCTATATGTTTCCAGTGTTCCGTAAAATGCACCCCTTACAGTCATCTCAACCGTTTGGTAGAGGTTCACAAAATACAGATGGGGGGGTCGATTGAGAAAAAAATCATTGATTCTTGTTATTTGAGCTTACTAGAGCTGGAAAAGACAAAAAAATAATTTTTTCATAAATATTTTTTGGGGGTGACCTACAAAGGGTTAAAATCAGCTCAATGTATGAAGATCTATGTAAGAATTGGTATTTGTCCTTGCCATCAATATTGGGTGTACTGGGTACCCAATTAATGTGCTATAATATATACAATATATTAAAACTGTGCAGTTACAGGTATTGGGAATGTACATTGAGAACTGAGATGGCAAGTCAGTCAGTGTAGTATACCGTAGAAAGGAATTTGATGCCACTATTTAAGAGTTTTTTAAAGCACTGTATGGGATACGTCTATTCAGACTTTGGGCTGTACTGTAGCTCAGTATTGGGAGGCCTCTCCAGTATTATACCCCATGGGTTCTCAGTGTGATGATTGGGCTCTAAAACAGTATTATACCCCATGGGTTCTCAGTGTGATGAAGGGCTCTAAAACAGTATTATACCCCATGGGTTCTCAGTGTGATGAAGGCTCTAAAACAGCTGTAGACTTCAGATCAGGGAGTTTGTAGTGTGTACAGTTGGCTGCAGGCCTACAGTGTCAACAATCACCCGGTTCACACAGGCCCGATAAACGCCAAGTTATCAGCCCTGTATCGTGCCCTACAAACACCACGGTTCCCAATGTGTGTTTGTGTGTGTGTGTGTGTGTGTGTGTGTGTGTGTGTGTGTGTGTGTGTGTGTGTGTGTGTGTGTGTGTGTGTGTGTGTGTGTAGGGGGGTGTCTTTGTTACTAGTACTGTAAGAGTAATACAAACAGACAGGAAGTGACTGTGGAAAATCTTTTGGACAGCACTGACCATGGTACTGTCATAATGGATGACATTGCTTGACCTTATGACTGATGGTAAACTAGATAAAGTAGCCTGCAGGCACACATACCGGTCACCTCCACTCCTTTCCGTTTGCTTGAAATATAGAACCAAATACCGAACCAATCAAAAACACCAACACGATACAGGCGGGCTATAACATGGGTGCCTTTTGCAGCAAATGGTGCCATATTTATTTGTATGTTTATGTAGACAAAGCATATCTGCATATTTCATGAATTACTAAAAAAAAAACATCTTCTACTGACAAATTCTCATCTCCCCTATAAGATAACTTACCGGTAATCTAAGTTGATAAATGCAAAAAAAAAAAAAAAAATGCTGTGGAGAGAGAAAGAGGGACATAAAAAGAGAAGGCATATTACGGTATCTGAAATGGTGGGGACTGGCATCTGTTGAGTTACACACTTACGTAACCATGATACACACTCTGTACACAATGATGACTGGTGAAAATGACTGATACAAGTTTATGATCAACTACTGAAACCAATGCAAGCTTGTGAACAAAAATACTGTGACCAATCTCGGTGTGTGGTCACTACTAAAACTATGATGATCACTAACAACAATTGAAACCAATACCAACAACTGAAACCAATGCAAGCTTGTGATCTCTAACTTCTAAAACCAATGTGTGTAGGGGCAGCTCTATCTAGCCTTTACAACCTTGAACATTTCATTTTCTTCGTAAAAAAAAAAAAAAAAATACCCCCTGTAGATTCTGCATTCAGCTTTGCTTGGGTTGCATTCATGAGATATTGTTGCTACAAGCTTGCTGAATATTGATAAAAATTTTGGTTGGTTGCACAACAATGGGGAGATGGAGTGCAGCCCCCCCACCCCTGATTATTGATGGCTATTTTGCACACTTCCAGTAAGAAGTGTATGTTTGTGGCGGGCCTTTATTCATTGCAGACCTGAAGGCACACCTTTATTACTAACAGCTATTTGCACACTTCTAATAAGACATGCATGCTTGTGGTGGGCCTTTATTCATTGCAGACCTGAAGGCACACCTTTATTACTAACAGCTATTTGCACACTTCTAATAAGACATGCATGCTTGTGGTGGGCCTTTATTCATTGCAGACCTGAAGGCACACCTTTATTACTAACAGCTATTTGCACACTTCTAATAAGACATGCATGCTTGTGGTGGGCCTTTATTCATTGCAGACCTGAAGGCACACCTTTATTATTAACGGCTATTTGCACACTTCCTGTAAGAAGTGTTTGTGGCGGGCCTTTATTCATTGCAGACCTGAAGCCACACCTTTATTATTAACAGCTATTTGCACACTTCTAATAAGACATGCATGTTTGTTTGTGGGTGGGGGGTTTTATTCATTTGCAGACCTGAAGCAACACCTTTATTACTAACGGCTATTAATATTTGCACACTTCTTATAAGACATGCATGTTTGTGGGTGGGGGGTTTTATTCATTTGCAGACCTGAAGCAACACCTTTTCCTGTGGTCGGTCTGATGATGGTTTAGTTGAGACACTGGAGTGCAGAGCTTCAGTGCAGAGACCCTCCACCACTCAGCTCAGCCCCAGAGGAGAGGAGAGGAGAGGAGAGGAGAGGAGAAGATAAACCCTGCTTGCCGTGTGTACAGTACCACTTGTGAGTATGAATTTTTACATAAATGTGTATACTGTATTTGCGTAGAGAGTTGAAATGTTTGTTGAAAGTGTAGGCTATGTATGTGGTAGCATGGCCAAGTGAAAACAATGAACCTACAGCAGGTTATCTGTAGCGCTCAGACCAATGCAAAAATAAAAACATTGTGAGATTCATGGATGTCAGTCAAGGTATAGAATAATAATTGCCCATAATTGCCCATCTATATGCCATGTTTTTATTTATGTACGGCATCACACCAAGATATGCAATACTGAAAGGTTCTTGTGTAATAACATTTGTAAACTTTCTAAACTCTTTTTTTAAAATAATTTTTCTCCAAAGTGCAGGTCTGTCTGAATATTGATGTTCCACATTGAACTACCCCATTCCATTGCTTCAATTCCCTGCTCTATTCTGCAGACTCAGAATCAGAAGATTCATCATGGCCACCTGTCTTCTGCAATGTGCCCTACTGGTCCTTCTGCACGGCCCTGCCATGGGTGAAGACATTGAGAGACAATCAAAAGGAGACATGTGGACCGAAGTTAGTCTAACACTCAAAGACAGATTTGAGACGTTCAAGGATCGCCATCTAAGAAATAAAATGACTGCAGAGCAATGTACTGCCGTTATGAATAAGAGGCCGGACTTATTTATTAAGAACGCTTCATGCAAAACAATAAATACTTTCATATTAGGCAGCGAAAGTGCAGTGATACAAGTCTGTGGAAGCCAAGGAAGACGTTATAAATCAAAACGTGGGCTGAAGGAAAGTATCAAGAAATTTCATATGGTTGACTGTAGGTCATGTTCTCAAAGACGAGGAAAAGCTTGTCAGTATGGGGGCCGTGACCGTTACATGCACATTGTCATTAAGTGTGAGAAAGGCTTCCCAGTTCATTTTGAAAGGAGTCTGTGTACCAACACGACAGGCTTTGAAGAGTTTCAGTAAAAGATCTTTGCATTGTTTATGTTGCTTAGCCCGTTCTATACAGTCTATGGCTTAGCCTGATCTTTCTTTATGTGCATGGTTAAAGCTCTGTTAATGTTCTTCCCTTTTAAATGTTAGATGTAGGCTATTGGTTACTTTTTTATCGCCCTATTTTAATGAATTGCTTGTATGATTTCTTTTGTATGGTAATATTAAATAAACAGACAATGTTATAAAAGGAAACTTGAGGTATTTATTCCATGTAATCGTCTAGGCTACCTAGGCTAACTAACTACATAATGCCACCTGACCTGGGTAGCCTCTTTTATAAATCTATTTGTTTTATTATTAAAGGTGTCAAGTCATTGCATACAGTACCTGTCACTGCCTTTCTGAGTGCACTATAGTGACCGAATATGTGAAGCAAGTTTGTAGTATGGTGGGTGATAATTATGTGGTTGGAACAAAAACCCCAAAACCAAAATTGATACGTGCTGTATGAGGTAGCACACTCTGTTCTCATTCCCCACAAACATCCTGATAGCTGTCAGTGTTGGTGGGCTACAGACAACTTTCTCACCTGATGAGACTACAACTTTCAACTAGGCTGGCTGGCTAGTATTTTTGGCAAAAGTCAGTGATGTTACATAGCCTACGGCAGGGGTTTTCAACTGGTTCAGTCCCAGGGACCACCATTCTTACTATGAAGTTGTTGGCGGCCCACCATTGGGGGGTGGCGTGGGGTTGTTATAAACAAAGAGATTGCAACAAATTATATACATAAAGACATTTTAGCTAGGGACCACCACATTTACCCAACTATTACACAAGATTTGGAATAATGGACATTTTATAAAACATGTGAAAGTACACCTGTAGAATGATTCCTGTGCCCAAAGCTGTTAGGAGCCTGGGCTTTTAGCTCAGTGAGCGTTCGACTCCCCTGCCGTGGGTTTGTTGTAGCCGATGGAAGTGGCAGGTTCGAGACTTGGTGTGGACCGCCCCCCACCTACATATAGGATCAATATTTATAATATCAAAGTAATTTATCATGCTGTAAAACCGCCATGCAATGCATGCAACCCAGTTTCCAAAGGGAGGGGATCATGCTCTGCTTTGAATTCATGTTCCCTAACCAGCCCCTAGATATTGAAACTTGACCGCTTGACTTCAGAGAAAGCACAAGGAAGGGGTGCACTTACTTTTGAGATATACTGACTGTTAATGTAATGATTAATATCATCACTATAATACATAGAGCTGAGTGTGTCTGACTGATATATCAGTTGTTACTACATTTACATTTATGCATTTAGCAGACGCTTCTAATCAAAGTCACTTACAGAAGAGGGATAACAATCAAGCTACAACACAATACAAGTAAATGCCTACTGGGAGTGTCATTTGCTAATAGGAGAGCAAGTGCATGAGTTGAGAAGTGCTTGATCAGTGCATTCCAGGTAGTTAAAGGAACTAGGACAAGAGATACTCTTGAAAGAGCTGGGTCTTCAAGAGTTTCTTTAAAGTACCTGTAGATAGAGTGCCTGTAACTAGTCAGTGATACTTATTGTTTGAGTGTGCAGACTGCTCAGTCACCACGGACAAGCTTTGGTGACCACAGGTGGAACATTGTTCTCACAACACAGTCGGTGACAGGTACCTGAAAACCTTTTGCATAGGCCACACATAAGTAACAGATGAGCATGCACGAAAGTTGCATGATAACAACAAAGGATAGCAAGGCAAGCAAGCCTCTCACGTAGAAGCCATACATAGAAGTCAGTCAGTGGTTGGAACAGGATGAGGTCATTTGTGTCTGAGTAACCACGCAGATTGCAGAAGGAGTGGTGACTTAAATTAAAGATGAGGTCGAGAGAGAGAGAAAAAACTGCACAATAGGTTTCCATTCAACTACTACTCAATGCATGAGGCATGGTAAGCAGAAGAAAAACAGCAAAACTCATGAAAAACTTCGCCTGGCACACCCTCCCAGTGACGTAACACCTTCGGTGTTGCTGTCACTGGTCTGGCCAGCTGCTGATCGGGCAGGACTTCTGAATTCCCCCAAACTGGGGAACTGCCCCCCCTTGGTCGAGAACCAATCAACTTTGAGCAGCTCCAACGGCTCTCAGTCCTGTTCAAGCAATTCCCTTCGCGTCACATATGTCAGAGGAAAGAGTGGTGTGATTGGTTTTGCTTCGGCACCGCATTTTCGACCAGTAGCAAACCGAGGCATTTCAGGGAGGCGGGTCAACCATGCACTTTGAGAAATTTTGTTATAGGGGCTCTTGGTCAGACCAAAGTCTCGTAGAGCTTTGAAAGTCGATGGCAATCAGGCTATGAAAAACTGTGATTCAGAAATTAACTGACCTAATGCCACACTAGAGAAGAATGCAGTGAAGATGCTGCCCAAGATGAAAATGTAATCCTGTAGCAATATGCAATGGGTGAAGGTGCTATGGAGGTGCTAACCTGGCTACAATAATCCACCATAGATGACACTAAGAATAAAGCATTTATTCCTTTATTTACAGACACACACACACACAGGGAGTTTGTCAGTGGGGCAGTGAGAAGCAGTGAGAAGCAGATTCAAACACATAGGCCTACCTTTGGCACTCCTCTGTTTGTGTGACATATTGCAGAGCTCAAGGGCCCATGGGAAAAAGTACTTCCTCAGTTTGTCTGTTGAGTATATCAAGAAACCGGAGTCTATCTGCATGCTCAAGTCTGACATATTGACTTGTTGTGACTTCACTCTGACTTGCTTACTGCTGGCGTAAAACAAGCAAAACAAAAACATGGACTTGAACTCGAGCTTGAGGAATGGCTCGGATTGTGCCCACAACATCAACATCAATATCAACACAATATTTAGCCTTTTATGGACCGTTTATCCCACATCCATGACTGATAAAGACTTTAGCAAGTCAACTGGTAGTTTTAAAATGGCTCTTAAAAGATGGCTAGGCCGTAACTTTATTGATCATAATTTATTTATTTATGCATTTCTTTTTCTCACTCATATTGTCATTGAACCTATGCTATTTTTACTTAACTTTTTTATTTCTATATTTTATGCTATTTTCTTTTATTAATTGTTTTTATAAAGCACATTGAACTGAAATGCGCTATGTAAACTTACATGTATTGCACATACACCCACAATCAATTCTTTGAGCTTTGTGTTATCCTTTTGACAAACTTTCATTGACAAAAGGTTCATTGTCAATATTGATTTACTTATTCTTTATGCCTCTTCTGTGTCAATAAAGAAAATCAATCTACCCCATGTTTATGAACTGCTCTAACTAGACTAATATTATCATTATAGTACATAGAGCTAAGTGTGTTTGTGTGTTAGATTAGCTGTTACTAGTCACTGATGCTTTCTGTCTGAGTGTGCAGACAGCTCCTTCACCACAAACTCCTTTGGTGACCACAGGCTCAGCAGTGCACATTGCTGAGCATTGGAGACAGGTCAAAGCAACCTATATCTGACCTTCACTTAGGCCTACAAACGCATCACTGTTGTTAATCAACATGTTTGTATGAAGTTGGTCAGAAATCCTTTTGCATAGACTATACAAACTTACCACAGTATTGATACATTCTTTAGGATTAAGCCAAAACGAGCACAAAACTAGCTGGTCTTTCATCAGCTTTGAAAGGGTTTAGTATGGCTCATGATCATTTTATTGATTTTTTTCTTAATATGAATCACAAATCTGTCAGTATGCCATAGTATGCTGTTCCCAAGCCTGGAAGATTAAGGAAATGGATTTCACTTCATTCATATCAGTAAATTCTCCCTCATGATTTCGTCTCACACATTCTCTATTAAGGAAACACAAACATTTCCCCACATGACCTCATTTTACATTTAGTCATTCATTCATTCATTCACATTCTCTATTAGTCATGTATGACAAATGATTGATTATATCAATGATTGATTAATTAAAAATAATCCATTTATACACAGAGACATAAACGGGGGGGGGGGCTGGGGGGAGGTTGAGAAAACACAAACACACACACACAAAAGGTTTGTGGTTGGGGGGTGTGGGGGCTAATAGATGCCATCTGGTTCAGAAAATAATCAACCCCACACCTCTACGAAATGCAAAGAAAAACCTGTGCAAAACCGTAAAATCCTATTTGGGGATAACAGAGCCTTAGGAGACATTGTGATTCTTTACTGCCACCTCCTGGTAAGAACCTAAAACAGTGGTAAAGAAGACTTTTTTTGAATATTTCACAGTGCCTTCGCCAAGAACACACTTGAAATAATGCACTCCGACACAGGACTGGAGAGATATATGTGCAGAGCTGCAGAGCCAGCGCTGGAGGTCTATTGGACATTGGAGATGATGGGAAGTTGTGGCAAAGCAGAGATTGCATTGTTCCAGCAGAGGCCAGGTCAGTGTCCTGCTGATGACTGAATGCGATGGTCAGGTCCGGTGTCCCACAAGGGTCCATCCTTGGTCCGGTACTTTACTATTTATAATAAACACCACTTATTCTGTTGTGGACAATGGCTAAAATACACTTGCATGCAGATGATAGGCAAAGAGGTTTTATTGGAAGTTTACTCTTTTTGAGTGTGGGTGTTACGGCTGGCTCAGAACCGAAACATAAAGAGGGAGGCAGACAGCGTGGTTTGGTTAACCGAATTATATTTATTATAAAATAATCAAAAATAAATAAGAATACTGCAGTCAAAATAAAGATGTCTAGGGGTAAGAAATAGAATGCATGTTATGTGAGTGCATGGATGGAATGTAAGCGTCAGTAATCAGTAATGTAGAGTTATAAAGGAGAGGTTAAGAAAGGTGCCTGTGGGAGAGAAAGTCAAACAAAGTGTCCACAACACAAGCAAAATGTGCCCAACAGAAAGTGACCTGCAGAGAGAGAGTAAGGACCCCTTTTAAAGCCACACTCTTGACTCAGGTGTAATTAACTAATTAGGGAGACGAGGCTGGCAGAGTTGGCGCACTGGTCATGCCAGGCCTGAAGGGGGCACATGGGGTCGTAACAGTGGGTCTTAGATTTTACAACGCATTTATGTCTAAAAAGGCCCATACAACAGAATACCGGGGGGAGGCAGATTTGAATCTGTTTACAATGTTTTGAACCTGTTTATAATTCAGTGTGATTTCACTTTTGTCTCAAATCTGAGCTGCTTGAAGTTGGTCCTCCCTCAAACCCAAAATGCTGAACTAACACTGCGTTGGTGTGTGGTGTCACATGTCAGAAAATGTATATTTAAATTACTCAAAAATAATTAATAGCACAAACGAAAATATTTGCAGCACAAATAAACTGCAGTGTTATTTCAGCATTTTGGGTTGGAGGGGCCAACTTCAAGCAGCTCAGATTTGAGACAAAACTGAAATCACGCTGAATGACTGATGTCATTCAAACCAAAATGCTCAATAAAATAGTTTGTCTATTTATTCTGACATTTAACAAAAATAAGATTTTAAGTAATGTTGACTGAACTAAAACAGACAAATCTCACTGTGACTCATACTAAAGAAAGTTTTTGTCACTCTCTCTAGTCTAAGGTGCATGTGAACATATTCTTTCAACTGTACCTTTCACTCCATACAACATATGGGCAAGCTTTGGGCCTGCTGCAGCTGAAGCGTTTACCCAAAAAGATTTTATATACTACAAAATACTTCTAATGTCTGTACTGGAACATTTTGTGGGAAGCATTGGGTCAGAGCGATGACATAATCACTAGTAGGCCTATAAGAAAAATGTGATACAAAAATAAAGGTGAAACAAAAATGTAACGGCTAAACGCCTTGCCAGCTACCCATTAGATGATGTTGGTGAGAAGACCTTTTGTATTGCCACTGGAGAATCTATGGGTACATTTCTGCTGAGACAGTGCCAAAAGAGCCTGTGGGATAAATTCTGTATCTCTTTAAGAAATAAGTTGGAAAGCATACATGTAAAGAGAAATATGTGTAGAGATCTGATGTCTAAGAAATGTGCCTGTTCAAGAAAGCAATTGTCTAAGAGCCAGACCACCCTAAGGATGGTCAACAAGCAGGAAGTTCTTAGAGCCTGAGGGTAGACCAAGAGTAGGACATCCTGGGTCCGTCCACCCCCAATGGTTAACTATTGACTAAGCATCATTAGTAGAATTGGATTTAGTAGTAGAAGGAAGTGGGTCCAGTGCAGCTGGTAGCCGAAGACCACAGATAACATCATTTCTAGTTTGGATGTTCATTTGTCAACTAAATGACTGTGTAAGTAGGAGACAAGACCTGCATAAAGAGGGAGCCCAAATGTTGGGACTTTGGATTTGTTACTTGGCTTCTTGCTGGTAACATCTCCCCGGCGTCGTGAATAAAGAACACAGAACCACCAGAAGTTGCCTGCCTCGTGATTTTGACCACAAGCCCAACAACTGTTGACAGTCTCAACAGCAACCACAATAATGGTCAGTACTCTCACATCCTTTGTTTGGTGTGCCACTGAAGCATGTGCTTAACACCCCCACTTCCCTTGGAAAATTGTTGGCAATTTTGTGACACTTGGCTACTGTTCTCTAGCCTAACAAGCCAGACTATCACATAAAATGCATAGCCATGAGTTATAGATCCTCGGGTAAGACGGCTTAAACCAATAAGCACAACTAACAGCCCGATTCAAACAATGCAAAGCCCGCCCAATGAATTTCTGTCCAGATACCATGTGTGATTGTTACCTCACTCACGTCAGATCATGCGCTACGTAACTTTCGTAAGGCACTTCCGCGCAACGATCTGATGTTGAAGCCCATCAGAGAGATTTCAAGCCATTATTCTCTAACCGGACCAATCAGGGCCGCTAGCTGCTGTAGAGGGTGTGACATAGCGAATAAGCAACTGTTTTGAATCCAACCAATCCAACAAACGTAACCAGCGTCATCGGTTGGTTTCGATGTGGTTGGTTGCAGTGTACGTCAATTAAATTGATGGACAAGCCGTTTGCCCAGTTAGATTCAAGGATTTCTGGCTCCTGAAATATCTCGTCTATCGCTGAATATCAGATGAACGCGCGTAGCGCTACATCTGACGTGAGTGAGGTAAGTGTGATTGGCTAAACACCACAATGTTTGAATACAACCTGCGTTGTGTTTGGATAAACAGCTCAGACACCACCGAGTACAACCTATGGCTGATAGCTAGACGTACTCGCTGAGTAAATTCAATTTTCTACTGCTAAAGTAGGTTGAGAGTTCTAGGCTAATTGTTCTCGGAAAATGTGCTACACTCCACACCTCACATCTGTAATCTGTTAGGTAATAAGTGTATGCAAGGTGGGTTATTATGTGGGATCAGTGAGGGTTACTAAACCTGGCAAGAGGTGGGAATGCAAAAAAAAAAAAAAAAAAAAAATCATATACATTATTAAATTTAACATTAGGCCTTGAGCATTCCTCAGAGCGTATTGTCTAACTAAGACTCTTGTACTTGCCTATTTAGATGTGCAAAACTTTGAAAACATTTACCCTGGGCCTTTTGTTAACACAATGTTGGGCGTTTTGTTGGTATTGAGCAATGTGTCTGCCCAGACCACAGGGAATTGCTATAACAGGGAAGTGCAATTCAAAGAAGTATGGTTTAAGAAGAACTGAAACAGTAGAAATTCTAGTGCTGCTTGTCAATTTGCCTGCAATTACTGTTTACATAATGCCCTTGTACCATCAGAGACTCACAAAAGAAGCCCAAGGTAAGATAAGTGCCAGTGGGACCCTGACAGTTCAACAGCCCTGCAAGGCTGTCTTGACTGCATACGGACTGTGAAGAGTAGACTTGGACAATCATGTTGATACAGACAAAAATTAATCATAGCAAGGGAATATAGAAGTCAAAGGTGGGACAACCGTTGCCAAGTAATGACTCACGGATAGCGTGTAGATGTATTAAAACTTAGCCTGGCAAATTTGCCATCCCCTTGGTCTTTTTAGAGGAAGTACGTAGGCAGGCAATGCCAAGCGCGTCATTTTAGCCGGGGACGCCGGGGATATGTCCCAGGGACTTTTTGTTATGACAGATTTTGTCCCCATCACTATTGACAATTTAAAATAACATGTCATTAACAGAAAATCTCTAATGCCAGGGCTACGATATCCACGCGAATAGCCTACAAGGAAAGTTGTCTGCTTGCGCAATTAATAACGTTGGATCAGCAGCGCTCATATAGAATTCCTCCACTGCCAGAGAATTTTCAAAAATAAAGCCAATCTCACTTAAGGCAAAAAAAAAAAAAAAAAAAAAAAAGTCAGGCAAGGTCTAAACAACAGCTGTGCTCATCTAGACTTGGTGTAAAGTCAGATTTTCCCTAGGCCTTATGCGCAAATTCTAACATTTACTTTGTGGTAGTCTGTCTCAGTTACATACTGTACAAGATCAGAGACTACTTCTGCGTGTTCATGTAGGCTAAAGTCTGAATCGAAGACTAGTGACTTTGGTGAAGTTATAGGAACTTACCGCAAGCTTTTGTTTGAAGACGCATCAGCTGGGGAAGTAGCGTCTTTTAACCGTTCAGCCCGACGTTTGTTGACCAAGAGATTAACGTTTTGTTTGGGACTTAAATTGCTATCAAACTGTGTGGTTACAATCATTTACATTGGGACTAATAGAGCAGTTAGTTCATATGAACCATTGAGTTTGTTTTCGAGATGTTTAATGACTTTTAAAAGCATAACTTTCGCAGCGTCATTCTGCATCACTGGCCGGGGCAGCTATTTTTCTATTGAATTAGTCCCGTCCATTTTCTGCCTATTATTATTCTTTGGAAAGGTTTGGCAGGTGATGGGAACAAGAGTGAGAGACTTGCAGCACGATCAGTTTTCAGTAAGCCTATTTCAGTGCATTAACGGTAAACATTTTAGCGATTTCCTTGCACATTAGGCAATGCAATGTATACCGACACTTTTGAAACAACGCAAAACGTCCCAAGAATTATTTCACAGCAAGTAAAGTCGCCGTCAACCGTTAAGTCTAGCCTGTTCTAGTTCAAGTGATATGCCTGGTTCAATCGTGAACAAAGATGACATCACCTCAAAGGAAGGAAATCTGCGAAGGGAATTTAATGCAGACGCAAAGCCTAGAGCATAGCCTCTTGTTCCCTTCACCTTCCATTGCGCTCACGTGTGCGCAAGATATGGACAAGTTATGGACCGGATGGTTCAATTGTAGGCCTAAGGGAAGGTGTTATAAATGTATTTTAATTCTCACAAACCGTGCGAATCTAACGCAATGCGGATGATTATTTCCACAATTTTATGAATTTATAAATCACCATTTATTTAAAAAAAAAAAAAAACGTTTCCACACTTAAGTTGGTTATTAAATAATTTACCATCGATATGTAGGCTACTCAGACAGACCAGTAGAGCTGATTTATGTCTTATAATAACGAATGTACAATAATTGGCTAATAAAAAGTGGAGATGCAAAGATTTCAGCTGCTGTAGCCTAACCTAAACGACTGCTCCCTGTGGCTAAACTACTGCTCCCTGTTGGCCTAAACGATGGCAGGGGGCCTAAACGACTCTTGCCTAAACGCAAAAGGCCTAATCGCCCTTCTCCCATACACCGTATTTATCCAAATGTATCCACTTTCACTTTCGGTTCCCAGACCAACGAAGCAACATGTTTTTACTGTCAACAAACAAACATTCTGTTTCTATATGCTTTCCACTGGACTGGGATCATGTTAATTATTTTTCCGTCACATTACAAGCTTTATTTTACGTTATAGCCTAGGTCTGAGATCTGCCGAGAGAGCGCAGCAGATTGCAAGCCTACTCGCGTGCGCAAAGCTGTCCGAACATAAATTCCTCACGTATCACCTAGATAGGCCTAATAGTTTTTTTTTGTTTTTGTTTTTTTTTGCGAGAAGATAGGCTTACATGTTGCAATTTTGTATAGACAGAAGCATAAAAGAAACATTAAGAAATGTATATCCCCAGCACTTTGGAACCATGCTGTATATCAGTGTTTTTGTCCCCAGCACTTCAGAAACCAAACTGACGCCCTTGGGCAATGCCAGGCTAATTAAAACTATTACTGGACAGAATAATCAGCCAAGCGCATTCAGTTGAAGAGGCAAATGCCTTGAATTAACATTTCATTGGGTGCGAGGGTGGCCAACTGCTTTCCAAGCTGGCCGGACACCGCGTCAGAATGTGTATCAATCAGAATCAGCAGCAAGGAAGTTGTGCATGTGCGCTCATCAGTCAAACCATGTAAAATGGTGGGCCCTGACAATCTGGCCAGATAAGAGTTTAGGGAAAGTTCACTTTTTAGCATGTTTAATCCCTTTTCTGGAGTGTCTAGGATGAATCTGCCTCAGAATGGCTAATATGCCATTAGCCAGGCGTCCTGGCTTATGTCTTCAACATCTTTCTGTGCTCTATAGTTGTTCCTATCTGTTCCATCATCCCCATACCAAAGAACTCCAGAGTGTTTTGTAGTTTAAATGACTACTGCCCAGTTGCACATCATGTTCTAAAGGCAAGTCTTGAAACAGTCAGCTACCTCCCACCCTAAACCCCATGCAGTTTGTGAATTGTCCTTACCGCTTAACATAGGATGCCATCACCACCACTGCCGCTCACATGGATATAAAGCACACTTATGTCAGAATGCTGTTCATTGACTTCAGTTCAGCATTCAACGCCATCATTCCACAACAGCGGCTAGGGAAACTGGATCTGAACACCACTCTCTGCAAGGAACCTGCACTTCCTGGTAGGAAGACCATGGACGTCGTTAGGTCCATTTTGGGGGGGCTCAAGCCTCCCTAAATTTCCCCCAAGCCCCCTAACGCTGGGCAGATTATTTTCATTGTATGTAAATTACATCCATTCTTAGCGGTTATATTACTCGCGGAGTTAACGTCAAATACGCGATCTCCGGACACCATCGGATTCAGTAGGCTCCAAGCTTTCCAATGGTACTAGTCACTAATTGCTATGATAAACGGTCCACGCGAAAGTCCACTTTAAATACATGTGAAATTTCTCAGTAAATTCTCCAGCTCTGCCTGCATCCACTGAGAGCATTTTTTTCTTGTTGTAACTGATGACGAACTATGCTTCAAATTGAGCAGGAAAGATAGTCTTAAATCTGAAGTTTGGTAGGCTATAGTCTGATCCAGCAAATTTCTAGGCAACATATTCTCCAAAAGACTGAACTATGAAATATACATTAGCCTGTAGTCTATGCCACATTAGTTTGTCCTACATGCATTGATGGACATATTTATTTGCTATAGCCTAGCATAATATTGTAGTAGCTATTGTATGCTCATTTTGCAGAATAAATGTTTGAGAAACTTTCATATTTGACTGTATCATCAGATGTCCCTAGGATTTGAACTAAGCTAGTTGTTACCATTGTTGTATCTTGCTCAGTGCATTAGACTGAAATAAATGCAGCTATAGGAGCCTAGTTCATTTACACCACAGTCATTGATGGAGATATTTGCAAACATCTCTCTTCACAAACCAGTCTGATGAATTCATTTAGACTAATTTTGTTAATAAAAATAGCCTAAGATACGAGATATTCTGATAAATGTCCTTCAAGTGATAAATAGTTGGCAATATACACACATGTACACTGTAGGCCTATAATATAATTTATTTATTCAAAATTTTCGGTGCGCGCTCTGCGCGCGCATCTACATATTACCCCTCTGGGGCTAAGCCCCCCTTGACTATGGATCCTAGTGACGTCCATGAGGAAGACCATAGCCTGTCAGGATAAAAAACAAGACCACCAACACCATCATGCTGAACACAGGAGTCCCCCAAATTTGTGTCTTCAATCCACTGCCATTCATTCTTCTAATCTATGACAGTGCAGCTACACACAGCTCAAGCCACAATGGTAAGAAGACTATGAGAACCATACAGAGAGGAGATAACACAACTCTGACATTCACTCTTCTCTCTATTGCCATTAGAAGGTACAGTATAACATAACAGCTTGCACCTCCAGAGTGATGAAGACATTCTTCCCCAATGCACTTCCTGCATTTGTTCTTAGCTGCTAAATTGTAAAATGTGTATTTTCTACTATCTCAATGTGAAGATAACTTATAGTGTCTCTGCTGCTAATTTAAACAATTCTGCAATCTTCCATATCAGTCACTAACATACAATCTAACATATCAGTCACTGCCATGTCACAAATTCACTTGTGCCAATCTGAACCAACACAGTATACACTTGGCAACTGTCAACCTATGCTCTGTCTTGTCATATATATGTCATTTTTAAGCTTAAATGTAACACTTGATCCATGGTGGAAACATTGTTTCATCTCATTTCTCACAAGCAAAACGCACCTAGGAACAAACAGTCTACTAATTGCCCATCAAAAGTGGTTAGCATGTTTCAATGTCTTGTCTTTCTTTTGATTTAAGTAGGGAAAGATGGGAATCTGTTCAGTTTATGACTGCCACAAACATAGCATAAGCCTAATTTCAGCTGATCTGTCTTATTGTTACTGTAATGGACAAAAAAAAAAGAAGTTAATAGTGGGAAAAGGTGTGGCAAGTTTGAGAGAGAGCTGCAACATATAAAAACACCCACATGTGCATTGAAGCCACACAGACAAGAGAGCCCTAAAGAGGTAGAATTTTCTTCCTTTTTTTATCGTACATAAATAGATATACTTTATTTTATCCTAAAGGAACTTAAGGAACTCCTTGACGACTGCATATATCTGTCTGTCTTCCTTTTCTACGACTTTACTGTAATATATTTCCTTTTTTTGGTAGATTCATCTGTGAAGTGTCTCTTACTGTTGTATCTTCTAAGGATCAAAGAGGAATCATGGCAGAGAGCAGTGCAGCCAAAACAAAGTAAGATACTCATCAATGTAAAAAATAAATGGTAAAAGAAATTGTGCTTGAAAATCACTATGTACACTAATATAGTTGTATTTCACACAAGACAATAGTCTCATTTACAGCCTGAAAAAAAGCTGCATCTCAGTTGAGATTGAGAAAGAGTTCAGTTCTTTCAAAGGGCATAATATATAATATAATATAATATAATATAATATAATATAATATATATTTATTGATTTTATGTCTGTGTATGACATGGTGATATGCCAATAGATGTGCATCATACAAAGGCTACACACTACACAAAAAAGGGTTTATGGGGATCTAGGCAGGGTGGGTCCACCAAATCTGTGGGCAGGCAGCTATGATAAGGTATAAACAGTTAGGGTAGAAATAATACTACTGTGTCTAGCTAGGAGGCTGTGAGAGTTCAATCAACATCAATAAAATGAGGTTTCAATTTTCAAAATCATGGTGTCATTATATATTAAATCGCGCTCTCATTTAAAGGAAGTGGGCACTCATGATCGTGCTTGTTTACTTTAATCGTGGAGTCATTTAGCAGAATCGCCAGCACATCACATCATGTTCTCCATTATCTAAGAGATGCTCTTATATGGAGCTCTTGATTATCTAAAACAGACAAATGATTTGGTAAAAATGTGTACATGTTTGCCTCCAGGTTTATTAATTTAATTTGGTCTTAAATGAATACGTTCTGCATTTATGACTTCTTGTTTAGTAAAAGGAGATGAGAAATGTGACAGAAAATGATTGTTGAATAAAAACCTGGGTTTTGTAACCAGAAAATTCACATTTGGCCTTGAATGTATGTTTTTGACAAACGATTTGTTGAGAACTTTTTGGCTTTTGCCACCCGGTTTGTGTTCCGATCAGCTGTGGGACCAAACGTAACTTGTCTATGGACAGAAATGCGGAAACTGCGAATACATGCAAGTGAAACTGTTTTCATCTTGAATTGCTTAATGCTATCTTATTTTTATTAACAAAATTAATCTAGCCTAATTCAATTCATCACAGACTGGCTGTTTGTGAAGACAGATGTTTGCAATATACAGCACAATTTTTTTCTATTTTGGCCCCCGTCCCTTTGGCGGCCCTTAGTTCAATCTTGGGTCCCTAAATTGACCCTCACTGAAAACAAAACTTTGAGAACCCCTGTTTTAAAAGGTCAAAAATCTAGTTCGGACTAACGGTAATGAGAAAGTACCCCAAATGAAAAAAATACTTTATGTGCCAGAAACCATTACATTAAATCATTACAGAACACAGTACTGTAGAAGTATTTATACATATGAAATAAAGATTTTCAGATTATATGGTATTTGTTGTTTTGTGGTAATAGTGGACCCAGCTTGTGTCATTCGCAAAATCACACTGAGCCTATGCATGATGCATCTCTTTTAACTGTTTATTTCTTCACAATTGAACTTGCTTAACATTTGGGTCATTCCGTGCCAAATCAACAAATCTCAGACAAAAATTCTGCCTGACCATCTTGGATTTGCTTCTAACTTTCTGTGAATAATGTTACTATACCCAGGACCTATTAAGTGAAATATTACCTTTGTATTTTCTATAGTTGTTGAGATATGGGGTCTTAAAAAAAAGGGGGGGGGGGGCGGTGTGTCAAGAAAGTGGAGCTCTGAGAAAATGTTCCACAAAAGATTACTCTTGGAGTTTTCATGCTACATTTATGAAACTTTCTAAAGTAGTATGAGTCTTTACACTTTGAAGTACACCTTTCACAGTAGCGCATTTGCTGAGTAATGCTTTGCTGAAAATGGCAAGAAAATGACATGTTCATTTTTTGCTATCTATTTCACAGCTCTATATCTTGTATGTGAATGACATCAGATCTTTAGTATTTCTATGCAGTTCACACAAGTTATTGTACATTATCTACAAGTAGGTGAATAACAACTGATATTAATAACAACTTTTGAGTTTTGAGACATTAAAGATGATATAAATGATTGAAGACCTATAGTTTAGGCATATTTTCCAAATTACTGGCTAAGTGTACCTTAAAATTATTAGGCAATTCCACGAAAAAGTAAACCTCACCTTAAAACTTCAAGTCTCATCTACAGGGACATTTACCTCACTCACGCCAGATCATGCGCTACGTAACTTTCGTAAGGCACTTCCGCGCAACGATCTGATGTCGAAGCCCTTCAGAGCCATTTCAAGCCAATTATTCTCTAACCGGACCAATCAGGGCTGCTGGCTGCTGTAGAGGGTGTGACGTAGCGAAGAAGCAACTGTTTTGAATCCAACCAATCCAACAAACGTAACCAGCGTCATCGGTTGGTTTCGATGTGGTTGGCTGAAGTGTACGTCAATTAAATTGATGGACAAGCCGTTTGTCCAGTTAGATTCAAGGATTTCTGGCTCCTGAAATAAATCGTCTATCGCTGAGGATCAGATGTTTGCGCATAGCGCTACATCTGATGTGAGTGAGGTAACAGGGACATACAAATTCTTTCAGAAAACTTCCAATACAAAAAAGTTTTGTCTCGATGTACATTATCATCTGAGCAAGTTTCGAAAGGATATCTATTTGTTAAATGTTTTACCCTATTCAGCCATAATGTAAGTCTATGGAGGGGCTTATAATGGGAATAAGTGGGTGATAACACACACAAACCTGCAATGCTATCAGTTATTTTCTATCATTGTATTACTATTTCAGTCGTTACAGGTCAAAATCCACCATTCACACTTGTTTTGAAGGTTTTTGGAAGGTTTTTCCAGATGTCACATCCATAACGTCACGTCCATAACACAATTTTTCCCACAATAACCCCAATGAAAACCAACTTATCTTACATTTACATTTAAATCAAGTCGTTTTCTGTGTTCATTGAGGTGTCCTTTTTGGTATGATTGGAATAATATTTATGTTTCTCAGGAAATTTCACAGACTTCATAGCATAGACTGTAATCTCCCATAAAAGCTTGTCCGTTTTTCGTCACGTCCATAACGCAAATTGAAAGGCTCATATTCTTATGATGTAAATCATGATATGAATTTTTTGAGTTTGCCTGTATTCAGCCATGGAGTTTGCATAAGAATATGAACAAAATTGTGAAATACCGCTAGGTTTGCGGAGGTTATGTGGCATTTTGTTCATCAACAATGGCTGCAAATGTCACGTCCATAACGCTGGAATTGCCCATAATGAATGGGCAATTCCAGATGAACAAAATGCCACATAACCTCTGCAAATCTAGCAGTATTTCACAATTTTGTTCATATTCTTATGCAAACTCCATGGCTGAATATAGGCACAAAAAATTAATATCATGATTTACATCATAAGAATATGAGCCTTTCAATTTGCGTTATGGACGTGACGAAAAATGGACAAGCTTTTATGGGAGAGTAGTTTTTGCTGTGAAGTCTGTGAAATTTCTAGAGAAACCTAAATACTACTACATTCATACCAAACAGGACACCTCAGTAAACATAGTGAAAGACGTATTTTAAATGTTATATAAAAAGTTGGTTTTCAGTGGGAGAAATGGCGTTATGGACGTGATGTTATGGACGTGACATCTGGAAAAATCTTCCGAAACTATACAAAACAATTGTGAATGGGGGATTTTAACCTGTACTGACAGAAATAGTAATACAACAATAAAAAATAACTGATAGCATTGCAGCTTTGTGTGTGTTATCACCCACTTATGCCAGTATAAGCCCCTCCATAGACTTACATTATGGCTGAATAGGGTAAAAATTTTACTGAAAGAATTTGTATGTCCATGTAGATGAAACTTGAAGTTTTAAAGGGACACCAGGCAGGACTACGGTTTTCTATCTCCGGAGCTCCACCTACAGTCAAAATATACAACTGTGTTACACATTCTCAACAATCGATGTAAATTTATTTGCAAATCAAAGAGTACAAACCAGAGATTATATTTTTTGTGTGTTATGTCGTCTGACAAGCAAGCCAGTAATAAATGCGATTTCAGTTATACCTACTTTCAGTTTATATTTCGTGGACCCGACACTCTGACAAACTGCAAGTGGGATTACCGCGAAACAAATGCTTGAGTCTGACGAGAGAGCCATCGGTCACCCCGTAATGAACCATTTAATCATCGAAGTGACTTCAAGGCTGGTAAATTAACAGTAAAACGTTGCCTGGTGTCCCTTTAAGGTGAGGTTGACTTTTTCGTGGAATTGCCCATATAGGCTATATATATATATACAGTATATACTGTATATATATTACACGGCTCTTTATAATGCTGTAGAATGCTGCATTCACTTCAATGGGACTCTCCAATATTCTATCGGTCTGATAATTTTTAATAACGGACAGTTGCTAAGTATAACAGACCGCTGTCAAGCAAAAGTGAAACAGAACGCGGCCTTAACCAATCAGCTGATCTGTAACAGTTAGCAGAATGCCTCTTTTCCGCTGACGGTATTAGCCATCTCAATCATTAAATTTAACGTGTTGGGATGTATTGCATTACTCTGTCGGGAGATATGCCATGATAATGCCTGCCTCACCGAACATTGTCCCTTACATATTTATTTATATATATACACAACTACTATTGTGAAAACGCATTTATTGCAGGCTATTGCATCGGTTTTATTTGAGTCATTGATAAAATGCTTTCCATATAAAGCAAAGCAAGTATGCTCACAAGCTTTTAGATCTTCCCCATCTGTATCCCACTCATCATGTTTATTGAGGAAATAAAATAAAATTACTTGATGAAAATAAATTGTAAAGCAATTGCTTTAGACAACTAAATACACTGATTCCCTGGGGTACTAGAAGAGGTTATTATTATTATTATTATTATTAGTAGTAGTAGTATGATGATGATGACTATGGTTATTATTATTGTTATTATTATTTTTTTTTTCTTTCTTCTTCTTCTTCTTCTTCTTCTTCTTCTTCTTATATAAAAACAATGTTGTTCTTGTTGTTAGAGTTGATAGTTGATGTCAGTACTGCTATAATTGGGTAAAGGGCGGAGACACAGTTCTGTGAGGGGGAGGGACTGTGGCAAAGGCACCAAAAGCACATGGCTACATAAACAGAACATGGTTAGAAAGGCAAGAAAAGTCAATCACCCCACACCTTGAAAACTGTCTTTGACAGACTATTTTATGTACTTTTCTTTTGGGTACCACTTTGGAACTGTGAAAATGCACTTAAATGTGGCTCAGAGGCTAGAGTGTCAGACCATTATTCCGGGGACCTGGGTTCAATTCCGGCCCGAGGTCATTTCTCAATCTCTCTCTCCCACTTGTTTCCTGTTATCTCTACACTGTCCTATCTGATTAAAGGCAAAAGCCCAAAAAATATCTAAAAAAAAAAAAAAAGTTGGATCCAATATTATCTTTGTCAATTTTGAAGTGTCATAAATCAAAAAGTTTGAATTCTTTCTGAAATATTCCTTCAGTTCAAGAAAACATAATTACTGAAGTGATTTAATTATCAAAGATGTCAGTGCTTCAGTGTGGAAATATTACCAAAAGTGGCCATCATTTTGTCTTTATACCATATTCAGGAATCCATAACTTGCCAATTGTTTTACTCTAAGCTAAAATATTTGACAGTTCAGAACGTCAACATGTATGCAACATCGCCTGAAATTTTCAATTTTCTAACATGAAGTATGTGTAAGTAATGGCCAACAGAACTGCATATTTCCACGATCAAGACCCTGTTTTTTACGGCCCAATATCTCAGAAAGTAAAGTAGATACAAGGTTAATATTTTGCACAATTGCTGGTGGGTACGATGACATTAGGCACCTAAAGTTTGAAGAAAATGCAAGAGGATCAGGCGGAATGCATTTGTTGATTTCACACGGAATGGCCCATGTAGAGACTTGCTGGATATAGTTTCTGTAAACACAAAGCTGACTAAATAATTATGGCATCTTAATATTATAAAAACTATTCTTATAACAGACACACAGACCAGGAAAAGAACAAATTAGGACTGAAGTCAAGAACAAAAGAAGACTCAAAAGGTGCAGGAGGCAAGCACATCAAAGTTTTGGACACTTCACAGGACTATATAGGTGAAGATAATAATGTGAAAAGGGTGTCATATGGCTCAAAAGACCCTAATGAAGATGGCAAGACCATAATGCTAATGGGAGAGACTGGAACAGGGAAATCGTCTGTCATCAATTTCATGGTGAACTACATCTTAGGTGTTCAGTTGGAGGATCAGTACAGGTTTGAAATAATTCCTGATGAACAGAAGAGTCAGACTTTCTCTCAGACGTCTGACATCACTGTTTATGAGATCTATGGTCAAGAGTCAGAGGCTGTTCCCTTCCCCCTCACCATCATCGACACACCAGGCTTTGGAGACACCGGAGGGATTGAAATAGACAGACAAATTGTTGATAAGTTGGAGGCACTCTTCAAATCAAAGAAAGGTGTGAAGTGTATTGATGCTGTGTGTGTTGTGTTGAAAGCCTCCACACCTCGTCTGACCCCAACTCAATTGTACATATTTCAGTCAATTCTTTCCATTTTTGGGAAGGATATCGAAAATAACATCATAGTTCTAATGACATTTGTTGAAGATCCCAAGAGTAAAATACCAGCAGTGGAGGTTATAGAAGAAGCAAAATTACCACATCACAAAGAAATCCTGAAGTTCAACTGTGGAGATCCACAATCTAAAAAACAGTGGAAAATGAATAAAGAGAGCATGAAAACAGTAATAAAACTTTGCTCAGAACTGGAGACAAAGAGTCTGCAACTGACTGAAAAGGTTATAATAACCCGTCGTGAGCTGATGCTTTGTGTGGAGGACTATGAAGATCAACTGCAAGTTGCACTGAACAAGCAACACTATCTTGAAGAGACTTACAAAGGTCTTGAGGAAAATAAAGAGAAAATGGAGGCCAACAAAGATTTCGAGTTTACAGTGACTGAATATGAAACTGTTAAGATACCAGCTGACAAAATGGCCACAAACTGCCGAAAGTGTAAGAAGACATGTCACCGTAGGTGTCCTCTTGCCCCCAAAATAGCTCTGTGGCTTTGTGATGTCATGAAAAATTTTCAATGTACAATCTGCAAATGCAACTACTCAGACCACTGTAAAGAGATGATGGTGTACTGCCAGCAGGCCAAAACAGTGCAAAAGACATGGAGTGGACTGAAGCAAGAGTATGAGTCAGCCTTAGGACAAAGGCTCTCAGTTGACGACTTTAGAAAAAAGCTTGAGTACGAGATAAAGGAAGCACTGGCAAAGACAGGTGAACTGCTGCAGACTTCATATGAGTTTGCTAATAGACTGGAGGAAATTGCTCTTAAACCCACAATAAGTGCAGAACAGTATTTGGATCTTCTGATAGCTGCTGAAAGCAATTCAGTGCGTAAGGAATATCTTGAGAAGCACAAGAAAAACACTTCCCTCATATCCAAGATGCAAAAATGTCAAATAAAAAACTAAAACATTTTTTGAAATGTATATTTGTGCAGACCAGAGAAGACTAGTTGTAGCCAAGCTTGTTGTAGCTTCCAGGTGCATTTCATTTGGTGGTTTGAAAGTTTGAAATGAATTTATCTAACAAAGGGACAGCAAATATCAACAACATTTGAGACAAATGCATAACAAGATTATAGCCATTAGGCTAATTTCCATCTTTTGTCCCTTGACAGGTTTGATGGTCCTTTAAAAAGAAATGAAAAACATGTATTGTTCAAATTGTAAAAAATAAACAAGTGTAAGATTTTGCACACATTTTAGAATATATAATACTATAATAAGTTAAAAAAAAAACAACTACTGTACCAACCAGTTGTTGTTGTTGTCGTCTTCACCCGGTCCTGTGTTTCCCAAAAGCATACTATAGTTGAGTTAGTTGTCAATGGAAAATTGCATTGCATCCAACATAGTAGTTAACTTAGTTAGCAACTATGTTTTTGGGAAACACACCGGGGAAAAAAATTATGCTCCACTCTCTAGCACTCATAGTTGTCAAACATTATATTTCGGCTACGCTTTGACAGTATGCAATCAAATTTGGTATAGACTGAGGACCCGGTCCTGACCACGTTGAAAAAAAATATGTTAAACTCTCTAGCACCCCTGGTGGTCAAACACTATATCACGGCAACCGTTTGACATAATGATAACCCGACTTGGTACTGTATATGGACTCGGGACCCTGTCCACAGTGCAGGGTCCAGCGCCACCAGTTTTTGATCACTGGAAGTGCATGCATGCAATCAGTGTTGGGAGGGTTACTTTTAAAATGTATTTTGTTACAGATTACAGAATACGTGCCCCAAAATGTATTTTGTAACATATTCCGTTACGTTACTCAATATCGTAATACTTTGGATTACTTTTAATGTTATGCCTTTTTACAACTGCATGAATGTAGCAATCACATCCTGCTAATGATTGTTTTAATCAACAAATTGGCTGTTCAGCCCCAGTCTCCAATACATACGTTTGCAGTAGATGAGATATTAGGGTTTGTTAACATAAGCAAGGTCGAGTTATCCTAAAGGGCAACATGGGCAGTATGGCCTCGGCCACTAGCTGGCTTCAGATTTTGAGATCAGGAAACATAACACTTTTTTTATTAATTAGATGTAACTTTATTAGATATAAAGTTTGTTTCCTTCTGCATTAACAGGACCTAACAAAACCAAAAAGCATTTTCCCAAACGTGAACTGCATTTGGAGGTTTCAGCCACTGAAATGGGCTACTTCCAAAAACTCCAGGCAAAGTGGAGATTTCTATTAACACACGTTTTCAGTCTAAGGACAGAATGTGTAAATGTTATTTAGCTAATTTTATTTCTAATTGTGCCAGCTTTATTATTTAGTCCTAGGCCTACTTGCTTATGATTATATGTAACAGGCATATCTGTCTTGCCACTGAGTGGGGTGCATTTCATTTGCTAGCGCAGTTGTGTTACTGACATCATCGTTAGGAGGATGTTTAATAGCTATTATTGCGCTTTGTTTGGCTTAGTTTCCGACAATGCGGGGAATTACCCAAATTAGAGAGGGGTGGCTAAACACGAGAAACTGTAAAATACCGCTGAGTAATCCCTTGATTTTTACAAAGTAACTGTATTTTAAATACCACCCATTAAAGCTGTGACTGTAACTGAATACAGTTACTCATAATTTGTATTCTGAATACAGTATTCCGAATACATGTATTCCGTTACAACACTGGTTGCAATTTAGTGTCAAGAGGGGTGGGAGGACGTAGCCTGGCTAATAAGCTGACTGTTGACTCTGTCACACGGTCTGGAACAATGCAATTGAAACATGTTTCCATTTGGATATGACGTGGAAGTACACATGGCGTCATCAGGCTAGGGAGAACGGGCTTTTGCTTCCTATATTTTTTATGTTGCATCTGTAACCACATTGCCACATTAGGTGTTTTGGATGCAAATGGACCTGAGTGTGCGAGAGCACTAGCCTGACACGCCAGACTATATCATAAGAATGTATAGTCTGAAGACCACTGATAGACTGTGCCTCAATGGAGGGGCGGGTGATTGCATTGTCTTTCAAACTGCCTCTCCACGTAATAGGCTAGCGTTCCGGCCAGTGGTACCAGCTGGTATATCAAACTTTTCCCATAGCCCGTCGGTAACACGACAAAGACATCTTTTTCAGAACGAAAAACTTCAGTGCACTTTCTTGTTTCACTTTCAAAGAAAATGACAAGTGCAATTCGTCCAAAACTAAAGCCAAAGACGATTCTGCTCTGGTTTGAGCAGGGCTGTCGTCATCGTACAAAGCCCGCCTTACGATTTCCTGTACACATACTGCGCTGTGATTGGTTATCCGCCGCCAGAGTCAGGATACAACGGGTTTCTATCAGTGGCCTCTAGACATATCCGCTGTGCAAATTCAAATTTGCTACTGCTAGGGGTACGTAGAGTTCTAGGCTACGAGAGCACAGTGATTTAGAAAGTGTGGGAATTTATCATTGCACAATACTCACTGTGTGTAACGTTTACCGTATGTATACACACATCCTCAATTTCACTCATATGATAGAATTTAGAATGTTTTCAATCACTCTTGATAGTGGCTTCAGGCGATGGATAGAACTGCGTCTCATTGAGTCAGAAATTAGGTTTACCCAGACCTAGTTGTATAACTCTTCAATTCAATTTTATTTGTAGGGTGCATAGATAAGCTTTTGAGTTTTTTACACCACAGAGATGGAACAAGTTACAAGAAAAGTTAGACCATTTTGTGTCAGGAAACACTTTTAAAGCCTTGATAACTGATATGAGCCCTGTAAATGTTGATCAACGGCTTGTTCTTTTTACCCTGTATGAACAATTTATTATTGGTATTTATTGATATGAATCCTGCACAGTGCACTCATTTTAACCAAATGATTTAATTGTCGTATTTGTCTGTTTGTTTGTTTTTTTCCTTAACTGGTCTTTCTTAACGTTTTATTATTGCCCCTGGGCCAATGTACCATTGCTGTTTACTTGCAAATGTATTTTTCTTTTGTCTTGGCTGTAAAATCAGGGCAATGCTGTAAAAGAGCTTGATGCTTAGTAATTTTTCCCTGAATAAACAAAGGAATGAAAAACAAACAATACAGTTGCCTCGCTGTGCTATATAGACAGTACAAGGAGCACCTATGATAGCAGCCAACACTGTAAAAAAAAACATAGGGATTAGTAAATTTTTTTGGTGCAACAATATTACACTGAAAAAAATTTAGTAGACCCAAACCAAATGAAAATGAGTAGAAGAGATCCCTTCCCTTTCAAGTGAAGGGAGACACAAGTGCTCAACTTAAGTGAGCACAGAATGCCCAACTTGCTGTGACACCTGACCATGAGCAGTCAACTTCACATTGAGCTCAAAAGAAAGTAATATTATGATTCCAAATTCACCTTCATATTTTGAGAACTGGCTTCTCAATTATCCTTACCATACCCTGAGAATCAACAAATGACTTTAGCTGTATCTGAAGATTGAATTTGGCATACATTTTCAATCTTGCCTACATTTGAGAAGCCACATTGAACAGACAAAAAGATAAATTAATATTTCAAGTTGATTATTACTACCATTTGACTTTTTATTACATTTCCTTAATCTTTGTGGATTGGGAAAAAAATGATTTTGAATAGGTGAATATCACAGTTTTTGGAATTGATTGTTTTAAGTATATCTTTACTTAAAATATGCTGTAGGGGATTAAGTACATCTGTGGAAAAAATACTTTGCATGACGTTACTCAATTTTATTGATGTAATGTATCTTTTTTTATTGTGATATTTGAAGTAAAATACCGGAGTGATTTCAAGGATAGCCCTGTTGAAAGAGCTTGCTAAATGCGCTAGTTAGCGAGTGGAACAAAATAATTTGGTACAGCACAGATCGAACGCCAACACAGAAGCGAACAGGCACTTTACACTGAATCAATGGGACCTGACTCTAGGAAACCGTAAGTAAGATCTGAGGTTACATTGACTCAATGTAAAGTGTTTCGCATTGGCGTTAGGTCTATGCCAGGGGTTCTCAACCTTTTGCATGCTGGACCCCCCAAATCGGGTTCCTTGCACTCGACAGTGCGTCTGCTCTCTTAATTCTTCTAAATATCATAGTTGGGCACTATCACTGGTAACATAATGCAAATACAGTAACTAGTGCTAGTGTTTATATTACCGGTAGTAAACAATCGTAAGCTACCACTGGCTTTAGAGCAGTTTTGAGACGCCTGGTGAACTGCAGTAGCCTAAACGTGCGGATGTTCACATGTCGGCCGCGCTGAGAACCACTGGTCTATGCTGTTCGAAATTCTTTAATTTCATGCAAAATATATTGCTGTTAGAAGGCTCGTGCAGCAGGGCTATGCTTAAACCTACTCCGGTATTTTCCTTTAAGAGGCGGCCGAATGACTTTTTACAGTGAAGGGGACACTCAGTAGAGTTGGTTGTAGTATATGGGCCCCAGAAGAGACAAGAGTGAGTCTAGGAGGTTAGCAATTAATATACTGTATGCATAGGAGGGAGAGAAGGAGAGATTTGTATGAGCAGACAAATAGGGGATTTGTGGCAGCAGGCTATCGCAACATAAGGTATGGTGCACAGCAGCTCTGCACCCCAGTAGGGATGGTCAGTGGCCACTTAAAGAAGTGTTCCAGAGTGATTCCAAGCATAGCCCTGCCAAACGAGCATGCCAAATGCACTAGTTAGCAAGTGGAGCAAAGTGATTTGGAACAGCACAGACAGAAAGCGAACAAGCACTTTACTGAATCAATGGAAACTCATCATTCAAAGCCGAAAGTAAGATCTGAGGTAGCTTTGACTCAATGTAAAGTGCTCCGCTTCATTCCATGCTGCTCAAAATTCCTCCATGCGAAATCTGTTACTGTCAGAAGGCTCGGGCAAAAGGGCTATGCTTAAACTAGCGTTCCGGCCAGTGGTACCAGCTGGTATATCAAACTTTTCCAGTGGCACGTCAGTTACACGGCAAAGACATCTTTTTTCAGAACGAAAGACTTCAGTGCACTTTCTTGTTCCACTTTCAAAGAAATAGACAAGTGCAATTCCTCCAAATCTAAAGCCAAAGACAATTCTCTATATACGGCTCTGGTTTGAGCAGGACTGTCGTCCTTGTACTAAGCCCGCCTTACGATTTCCTGTACACATACCGCGCTATGGTTGGTTATCCGCCGCCAGAGTCAGGATACAACGGTTTTCTATCAGGGGTCTCTAGGTGTATCCGCTGTGCAAATTCAAATTTGCTACCGCTAGGGGTACGTCTAGAGTTCTAGGCTACCCAATATACACATTGTCCGAAAATTTCATCCAAATCCGTGCTTTACCTTTTGAGTTATCCTGCTGAAGACAAACAAATAGACAAGCAGTCAAACAGACAAACCAACACGACCGAAAACATAACCTTCTTGGCGGAGGTAATAATAATAATAAAATAATAATAATAATTAAAATTAAAGCCGCAAGCGGCGATGACGGGCCCTCGCACCAGGTGCACCCCAAAGAGTGCATATCGCAACAATGGTACACAGTGAATGCACATTCACTCGGAACAGGTGTGCTATCTTTGTCTCACCCTCATTTTTTACACGCGCAGACACTCACTGTCACACACTCACTCAGTCTGCCTTTTAAACTCTTTCTCTTAGTAGGGGCGCTACAGAGATTCACATAAGTCATACTGCATGTTCAGAAGGTGGTCCACAGTTTGAGTACCAACTTTGGCTATGATAGGTCAAACCGTTTCCAAGTTATAATGTTCGACCACAAGGGGGCATTAGAGAGTTTCGATTCATGGTTTTGCGTCGCAGAACACGGTCAGGAGTCCATATACCAAGTTTGAATAAGCTACGTCAAATCGTTCCCAAGTTATCATATTTGACCACTAGAGGGCGCTAGACAGTTTCGATTCATGATTCTGTGTGGTCAGTACACGGCCAAGAGTCCATATACTAAGTTTGGATAAGCTACGTCAAACCGTTTCCAAGTTATAATATTTGACCAGTAGGGGCGCTACAGAGTTTCGATTCATGGTTATGCGTGGTCAGAACACGGTCAGGAGTCCATAAACCAAGTTTGGATAAGCTATGTCAAACCGTTTCCAAGTTATAATTTTTGACCACTAGCACTTTTAGCACCTTTCCTGCTTGACCAGGTGGTGGTGCTATAACAGGCACCCCCACGGGGTGTCTAGATATCATCACAGGCACACGATCTATGAACCTGTGAAGTTTCAGATCAATCGGGTAAAGTATAGTCAATTTCTGGCACTTTTCCTGCTTGGCCAGGTGGTGGCGCTATAACATCCACGCCCACGGGGTGTCTAGATGTCATCACAGTCATACTATCTATAAGCCAGTGAAGTTTCAGATTAATCGGATAAAGCAGTATCAATTTCTAGCACATTTCCTGCTTGGCCAGGTGGTGGCGCTATAACAGCCACGCCCCCGGGGTGTCTAGATATCATCACAGTCATACCATCTATGAACCTGTGAAGTTTCAGACCAATCGGTTAATGCTGTGTAATTTTATGACACACTTCCTGTTTCGTGATGAGCTATTAAAATCATACAATTTCATAAAATTGTTATTTCAACATAGTACGAGATATCAAAAATCCGTTTGCAATTTGGCATCATCAGCATCTAGAGGTCATGTACACCAAATTTCACTTCAATCTGACATACCGTGTCCGACGAGTACGTTAAAGTTCATTGTGTGTCCAAATTTTTACACTCCTTATTACCTCACTTCCTGTTGGGCATGGCTAATGCAATGTAATACAAAAATTGTTCGTCTTGGGGAGTCCCACACACCTACCAAATTTCGTGCATGTAGCTCAAAGTATATGTGAACCATGGAGCTAAATGTCAATTTCTGTAGTGGTTCCACCTTGCCAGATGGTGGCGCTGTAATAACCACGCCCAGTAAGTGAATGGATATCGTGGTAATCATAAGATCTATAAACGGTATGAGTTTCAGGCGATTTTATCAATCAAGTGCGATGTTATGCCACATTTCCTATTTTTCATTTTTTCTCTTATTTCATGCATCCGCCATCTTGAATTCGTAAAAGGTATGAAAAATCCCTTCGCAATTTGACATGAGCAATGTCTTGGTATCATATCTACCAAATTTCACAGGAATCTGACAAACGGTGTCCGAGGAGTATGTTAAAGTTCATCATGAGACCGCCCCATAGAGCCCAAGGTATTTTTTTACTTTAGGGGGCGCTACGGAGTCCCTGGGCCACACCCGGGTCTATACCTCTGTAAACCTCCAGTGTTCCAGACTTCCAAGGTGTGTGCAAAATTTCGTGAGTTTTCATGCACGGGAAAGGGGTCAAAAATGGCCGGTTCCAGGGGAAGAAAAATAATAATAATTAAAGCCACAAGTGGCGATGACGGGCCCTCGCACCAGGTGCACCGCAAAGAAGGCATACCGCAAAAATGGTGCACCGTAAACAGGAATACACCCACAATCACTCACAACAGCAGTGCTGTCTTTGCCTCACCCTCATGTTCACAATCGCTGTTAAATCATTGTCAATTTCTGGCACATTTCCTGTTTGACCAGGTGGTGGCGCTATAACAGTCACGCCCACGGGGTGTCTAGATATCATCACAGGCACACCATCTATGAACCAGTGAAGTTTCAGATCAATCGGGTAAAGCATTGTCAATTTCTGGCACTTTTCCTGCTTGACCAGGTGGTGGCGCTATAACAGGCACGCCCACGGGGTGTCTAGATATCATCACAGGCATACCTTCTATGAACCTGTGAAGTTTCAGATCAATCGGGTAAAGCAGTGTCAATTTCTGGCACATTTCCTACTTTACCAGGTGGTGGCGCTATAACAGCCACGCCCACGGGCTGTCTAGATATCATCACAGTCATACCATCTATGAACCTGTGAAGTTTCAGACCAAACGGTTAATGCAGTGCGATTTTATGACACACTTCCTGTTTCGTGATGAGCTATTAAAATCATACAATTTCATAAAATTGTTACTTCAACATAGTACAAGATATCAAAAATCCGTTCGCAATTTTGCATCATCAGCATCTAGAGGTCATGTACACCAAATTTCACTCGAATCTGACCAACCGTGTCCGACGAGTACGTTAAAGTTCACCATATGCCCAAATTTTTACATTCCTTATTACCTCACTTCCTGTTGGGCGTGGCTAATGCAATGTAATACGAAAGTTGTTCGTCTTGGAGAGTATGACACACCTACCAAATTTTGTGCGTGCAGCTCAAAGTATATGTGAACCATGGCACTTAATGTCAATTTCTGTACTTTTTCCACCTTGCCAGATGGTGGCGCTGCAACAACCACGCCCATTAACTCATTGACTGCCAATGACGTCTTTAGACGTCAACTGAAATACTGCCGTTCACTGCCAATGACGTCTTTAGACGTCAACTGCGTTTTTAATGGGGAGGGCTGCAGAAAGACCTAGGGAACCTTGTCTGTAAATAAGCTCGTTCGTGTTCAGAGTCGGTACGGCTACAGGCTGTAGCCAGAGCCAGCGAGATTTACGGAAATACGTCGGTGGGAGTGGAAAAGCATGGGGGACAAGGTGGACAACACAGCTGCAGCTGGCTGTAGCCAAACAACACGTGAACATGGACGTGATGTCAGGAGATATCGCGGAAGTTTGTTTGCACTGAAAACAGCTTGAATCCCCTCATTTCATCATTAAAATGAACGTGATAACTGGCGAAATAAATCATATAATGTTGCTTAATAAATTATTGTTGCAATGCAAGAGGAACAGGGTTGTGTTTGAAGGTGTTTTGTTAAAAATAGTAATGTGGTATGAAATGCTTATTTGAGATGGCAAACCAAGCCATGCTGGAGAGCAATAAGGCTATTTCATTGGGCAAAACTTACATACTGCTTAGCAGCAGCTCATTCAAATAAGCCCATTTTCAGTGAGTACAACGTGGTTGGTGTCATATTTGTCATGAGGAGTTTCAAACCAATCGGAATAATGAGTTACGTCATGGGGGTGGGATGCATCCTCTTGCAGCCGAGAAAAAGGAGATGCGGGTTTCGGCTGCAGCCGCCTTGTTACCGCGAGTTTTGAGTGACGTGCTGTGGGCGTATTTTGGTGACGCATTCACAAGCTTGGTGAAGTCAGCCGGAAGTCGGACACCGCGTCTAACCACAATGCATCGCTTGGCTGCAGCCGGCTGCAGGCGGCTGTAGGCGGCTTTACATCTCAAACACGCCTAATATCAGAATTCTCCGTCGAAAATTGTTGTTCCAAATTGATCCTGAGGGTGGCAGTGTGTCACTTTGGATGTGAGATGAGCATAGATTCATAGGTATGGCCAAGGGAGAAGTAGAGAAAGCTAATGACATGGCTAAATATGCCGCTAGCAAAGTGCAGACGTAAATCGGAGAAATTTAGGCAGTTCACACTCGATCAGAGTATGTGTCACTGCCATAGTAGTTCGAGTAGTGTTCCGATCGTGGGAGATGAAGGAGATCAACCTTGGGCAAACGGAAATAGCAGTTGTGACTTGTTTCAGTGCCCAGCTAGCTCACAGTTCCGGGTCAGGTAAGAATTTGCGAGCCAGTTGTTGATCACTGAGTTTTCGCTGTCACAGCCTGTAAATAGCATATATTTACCTTGTTACAACAATGTCTATTTTATTACCAAAAGCCCCCTGTTACTGTTGTTTTTGTGGTCTTATCAAAGGAAGACATTTTCCCGATGTTTGACGTGCTAATAGACCGAAAAAAAAACGCGCATCCAAGACACTAACGTTGTGTTTGGAGAAAGTAGCTTATGTTCGCCTGCTGATTTCTAAGCAATGGAAAGGGGTAGAAACGAACTTTTTTTTCTGGTGAAAGAAGAGAGTCTGCTCTTTCTTGTGGTAGTTTCATTGCAGTGGCGGCTGCTGGTTTTTCAGATAGGGGAAGCTCAGATTGCGCGATCGGTATTTTTTCTTTTTTTTCATTTAAACTATTTAATTCTGTTTTTAATGTCATGGGCTGTCACATTTGTCAGGTTTATTTTTTTCTATTGAAATATGCATCATTTAATTGTAGTAATTTAATTGCATTTGAATGACAACATACACTATATAGGCCTAGTGGCTTAAACTATTTAAATTATTCAGATGCAAAACCCTCCCAAGTCAATTTGCAATGAATTACCAGAAATAATTCCCTAATAATTCCTTTAAACATGCTTTATTATTGGAGCCATATTATAGGGTTCTCTTTTTCAAGAGGTTAAAATAATGTCTGACCTCAAAACACACATCTGTAAAGTACCATGACTCTGTTTTGGTCCCCTTCTCTTGTCTCGTTCATGATGAGCTGCTACGTTCTCATTTCAGAGCTGGCCGTAGTAACCATAGCAACATTTGTTTACAGATCTCTTGCCTGAAAATTTGGCTAATGACTATCAGACGAAGATTAGCTATCTTTGCTAACTCTATTAAGTAGTGACAGAGGCAAGAATCACTGATGAAAATCAAAAGTCACTTGTGAGTTCGTGTGTACATCAATCAATGAACTAAATAATAGAGAATAAAATCATGGACATGGGCAAAGTATTATTAATAACGATAACACAGACAAAGAGAGTAAATTTGTTGTTGGTACAGGCTCAACATTGCTTAGCTTGTCTATTAGCCGGTAGCCTTCCAAACAGGAACAGTGTGAGAGAGACAGAATGCCAATCAAAGAGGTCCAAGTATCTTGTCAAATCATGAAACGGAAGCGAGTTGTCCGAGCCCACCCTCTCCCATTGACCCCCAGTGAAACAGAGCTTCCCTGGAAATGACGTATTTTGCGTATTTTTGCCGAATTAGCCAATAAACGCCGGGTAGCGTTGTCCATGGCCGGGGTAACGTTGTCAATGGCCCTCTATGGAGCTGGACAGCAGGTTGTCAATGGGATTCTAATGGCAAAACTTTCGTGAGTTTAGAGACCCGAAATTACATTTCTGAACAACGAAATCGAAACAGTTTGAAACGGTGTTGATATTAATAGACAATAGAAGTGACTGACACACGTTTAGCATGTTTTATTAATAGTATGTAAGTTTTTTTTTTGGAGAAATTTTAGGGGAAGCTGAGGTTCCCTTGCTGTCTTATGATAGCCGCCTCTGTTTCATTGTTTATGTAGTCGTAACACATAATATTCTGTGGCTCTTTAAAAAACAGTCAAAATTCCCCAAAACCTCTGGCAGTATGGAACTCTCTATTCTGAAAACGGCTGGCAGTCAATGAGTTAAGTGTATGAATGTTAGCGTCATGATAATATCTATAACTTTGTAAATGACTTTCAGACAATTCCATCAACGCCCTGCGATCTAATGACACTTTTCCTTTTTTTCAATTTTTCCCATATTTCACTCATCCGCCATCTTGAAATTATAAAGGGTATGAATAATCCCTTCGCAATTTTACATCAGCAACATCTTGGCATCATGTCTACCAAATTTCACAGGAATCTGACCAACGGTGTCCGAGGAGTACATTAAAGTTCAGTGGGTGTCCGGCCCCATAGAGCCCAATGTAATTTTTTACTTTAGGGGGCGCTACGGAGTCTCTGGGCCACACCCAAGTCCATGCCTCTGTATACCTCTAGTGTTCCATACTTCCAAGGTGTGTGCAAAATTTCATGAGTTTTCATGCACGGGAAAGGGGTCAAAAATGGCCGTAACCAGGGGAAGAAAAATAATAATAATAATTAAAGCCGCAAGCGGCGATGACGGGCCCTCGCACCAGGTGCACCGCAAAGAGTGCATATCGCAACAATGGTACACAGTGAAGGCACATTCACTCGGAACAGGTGTGCTATCTTTGTCTCACCCTCATTTTTTACACTCGCACACACTCACTGTCACACACTCACTCAGTCTGCCTTTTACACTCTTTCTCTTAGTAGGTGCGCTACAGAGATTCACATAAGTCATACTGCATGATCAGAAGATGGTCCACAGTCTGTGTACCAACTTTGGCTATGAAAGGTCAAACAGTTTCCAAGTTATAATGTTCGACCACAAGGGGGCATTGGAGAGTTTCGATTCATGGTTTTGCGTGGTCAGAACACGGTCAGGAGTCCATATACCAAGTTTGGATAAGCTACGTCAAACCGTGTCCAAGTTATCATATTTGACCACTAGAGGGCGCTAGAGAGTTTCGATTCATGGTTATTCATGGTCAGAACACGGTCAGGAGTCAGTATACGAAGTTTAGATAAGCTACGTCAAACCGTTTCCAAGTTATCATATTTGACCACTAGAGGGCGCTAGGGAGTTTCGATTCATGGTTATGCGTCGTCAAAACACGGTCAGGAGTCCATATATCAAGTTTGGATAAGCTAAGTCAAACCGTTTCCAAGTTATAATATTTGACCACTAGAGGGCGCTAGAGAGTTTCGATTCATGGTTATGCGTGGTCAGAACACGGTCAGGAGTCCATATACCAAGTTTGGATAAGCTACGTCAAACCGTGTCCAAGTTATCATATTTGACCACTAGAGGGCGCTAGAGAGTTTCGATTCATGGTTATTCATGGTCAGAACACGGTCAGGAGTCCACATACTAAGTTTGGAGAAGCTACGTCAAACCGTTTCCAAGTTATAATATTTGACCACTAGGGGCGCAAGAGAGTTTCGGTTCATGGTTATGCGTGGTCAGAACACAGTCAGGAGTCCATATACTAAGTTTGAATAAGCTACGTCAAACCGTTTCCAAGTTATCATATTTGACCACTAGCACTTTTAGCACATTTCCTCCTTGACCAGGTGGTGGCGCTATGACAGGCACACCCACGGGGTGTCTAGATATCATCACAGGCACACCATCTATGAACCTGTGAAGTTTCAGATCAATCGGGTAAAGCATTGGCAATTTCTGGCACATTTCCTACTTGACCAGGGGGTGGCGCTATAACAGGCACGCCCCCTGGGTGTTTAGATATCATCACAGTCATACCATCTATGAACCAGTCAAGTTTCAGATCAATCGAGTGAAGCATTGTCAATTTCTGGCACATTTCCTGCTTGACCAGGTGGTGGCGCTATAACAGCCACGCCCACGGGGTGTCTAGATATCATCACACTCATATCATCTATGAACCTGTGAAGTTTCAGACCAATCGGTTAATGCAGTGTGATTTTATGACACACTTCCTGTTTCGTGATGAGCTATTAAAATCATAAAATTTCATAATATTGTTATTCCAACATATTTCATAATATCAAAAATCCGTTCGCAATTTAGCATCAGCAACATCTACAGGTCATGTACACCAAATTTCACTTCAATCTGACATACCGTGTCCGACGAGTACGTTAAAGTTCACTGTGTGTCCAAATTTTTACACTCCTTATTACCTCACTTCCTGTTGGGCGTGGCTAATGCAATGTAATACGAAAGTTGTTCATCTTGGGGAGTCCCACACACCTACCAAATTTCGTGAGTGTAGCTCAAAGTATATGTCAACCATGGCACTTAATGTCAATTTCTGTACTGGTTCCACCTTGCCAGATGGTGGCGCTGTAGCAACCACGCCCATTAAGTGTAGGGATATCATCGTAATCATAAGATCTATAAACGGTATGAGTTTCAGACAATTCTATCAATGCATTGCGACGTTATGACACTTTTCCTGTTTTTCAGTTTTTCTCGAAATTCATTCGTCCGCCATATTGAAATCGTAAAAGGTATGAAAAATCCCTTCGCAATTTCACATCATCAACATCTCGGCATCATGTCTGACAAATTTCATGGGAATCTGACGAATGGTGTCCGAGGAGTATGTTAAAGTTCATCATGTGACCGGCCCATAGAGCCCAATGTATTTTTTTTTTTTTTGTAGGGGGCGCTACGGAGTCCCTGGGCCACACCCGGATCTATGGCCTCGGTGTGCCTCGAATGGCGCGCACTCCCAACGTGTGTGCAAAATTTCGTGAGTTTTCGTGCACAGGAAAGGGGTCAAAATGGCCAATTTCGTTGGGAGAAAAAGAATAATAATAATAATAATAATAATCTGAGCAAAAGCAATAGGGCTTCGCACCGGTCGGTGCACAAGCCCGTTCCGGGCTCGTGCACCTCGGTGCTCGGGCCCTAATAATAATGACAAATCCTTACAAAAGCAATAGGGCTTCGCACCGGTCGGTGCACAAGCCCGTTCCGGGCTCGTGCACCTCGGTGCTCGGGCCCTAATAATAATAATAATAATAATAATAATAATAATAAAAGAAAAAAATCCTTACAAAAGCAATAGGGCTTCGCACCGGTCGGTGCACAAGCCCGTTCCGGGCTCGTGCACCTCGGTGCTCGGGCCCTAAAAATTGTCACCTTAGGTGGGTTTTGTGGTTTCTGCAAAAAAAAAAAATGTTCTTTTGCCACTTATGTAATTAGGAAAAGATGAAAAGTATTCCAAAAAGTAGTCACACGTGCCAGACAAGTCTAGATATTTTCAGGGAGTGGTCTGATCACTGGTGATCAGCAGTGTGCAGACCACTCCCTGAAAATATCTAGACTTGTCTGGCACGTGTGACTACTTTTGCTGTAGGCTACATGAAGCTCATCATCTGGTCCTGAGCCCCCAGCAACTCCCTCCCTCATTTTTGGCAGTGGTCCTGTTTCAACTCACAACTTTCATAGCCGTCGAGAGGGGTGAGAAGGGAGTCTTGACCAGGCAACTCTGTAATAATTGCAACCACATCTGAGTCCCACCCAGATCCAATTTTAGTTCTAAATTCACCCGACTAAATTCCAAGACTTTGTAGGCAGAGCACTTGAAAGTTTGACTATTTTTGCATTTTCTTCAGTTCTGTAGTTCTTTTATGCAAACTACTGTACAGTTGTACTGTATCGTGATTGTCAAAGTTTTTTTTTTTTTTTATGACCGTTGCTAGCATAGCTAGCATAGGGGTCATATCGTGATTGTAAAAGTTTTTTTTTTTTTCTCCCATCATCTACTTTATGGAATGTCATTTATGATTTGCACCCCCATGGTAAAAAATGAAAATGCAATATTATAGTGCTTTAATTGCCCCTATCTTTGGATCAGATGTTAAGAACTGCACCACATTTAATGTGTATGAAGAACTGAACATGTCAAGTTTTGTGGAATTTCATCCATGGGAGGCTATAAAATAAATTAATTTATATGTATATTTAATGACTGTACAACCATCGACCTGTAGGTGGTGCTATTAAGCGAAGGGTAACTGGTTTGGGATGATAGGCCTACTGTCTCACACACACACATACACAGGGCAGAGAATGTGCAGAACTGAGCGGCGGTCATATTTTGTACCGGCATGCGGTACATCTAGTTTTCCTTAAATTTCAAATGCTAATTTCCTTTGTGCTTCGCTACAGGGAATCTGTTCCTCAAACATTAGACAATACCTCACCTCAGCCACACAATGATGTCATGAAGGCGAGTATACCCATTCACACTGGTCCACCAATGAGGTATCTGTTGAAAACCAAGACAGAATCCATAGCAGATGGGGTTAGGAGGTGCACCTTTGGCAAGAGAAAAGCTGGAGAAGTCAGCAAGACCATTCTTCTGATGGGAGAGACTGGGTCAGGGAAATCAACCATGATAAATTTCATGATTAACTACATCTTAGGAGTTCAGTTGGAGGATCAGTACAGGTTTGAAATAATTCCTGATGAACAGAAGAGTCAGACTTTCTCTCAGACGTCTGACATCACTGTTTATGAGATCTATGGTCAAGAGTCAGAGGCTGTTCCCTTCCCCCTCACCATCATCGACACACCAGGCTTTGGAGACACCGGAGGAATTGAGAAAGACAAGCTAATTCCACAGAAGTTACAGGCACTCTTCGAGTCAAAGAAAGGTGTTCAGCACATTGATGCTGTGTGTGTGGTGTTGAATGCTTCACAGGTCCGTCTGACTGTTACACAGCGCTACGTATTTGAGTCAATCCTTTCTGTCTTTGGGAGGAACATTAAGGACAACATAGTTTCTCTCCTCACACATGCAAGTGAAGGAGAACCTCAGGCTTTGGATGCAATCAAAATGGCAAATATTCCATGTGCTCAAGATGTGTCGAATAAGCCTATTTACTTTAAATTTAACAATGACTCGTTTGATATAGAAAGCAACCCGGCTGATACAGAAGGCCAGAGGGCAGATGACAATGATGAGGACTGTGGATGGGACAGTGAAAGTGAAGATGAAAGTGAGACCAAGAAAAATAACTGGGAGCTGGGTAAGGAAAATATGAGGGAGTTTTTTAAAACTCTGGATGATATGGAGGGAAAAAGCTTGATTTTGACTCAAGTAGTTTTGCTCAAGCGGAAGCAGTTGGAAATGTCAAAGAAGAGAATTCACGAAGAGATTGAAATTGCAACATCCAAAATTAAAAACCTTGAAAACTTTATAGAGAAACTAAAGGTACACTATGTAACAGAGCTGACTCAAGACATCACTCTGCAGTTTGTAGAAAAAGAGAGAGAAACAGCCCTCTCAGAAGAAAGCAACAAATTGCAGTGTTTGCAAATCCACCTGTCACTATCCATGTGATGAAGGTAGTGAATGTATTTCTATATTAAATGACCAATGTGTTGTCTGTGAGTGCAGTAAGAAGGACCATCAACTTGAGAAATTCAAATTTGTATTCACAAGCAAAGAAGATGAGATATCATATAACAACCTATTGATTGAACGTAAAATTACGGAAAAACACTCACAGGAATATCTAATACTACTTCAATCTCTCAAGGAAGACTTAGAACAAGTGACATGTTTGGTAACTCAGCTTTACTGGAAAAAAATTCAAATATTACTAGAATTGGAGATAACTGCTTTGCGACCAATACCAATGGGTGAGGAAGAATACATTGACCTTCTCCTTGAGACAGAGACAGACCCAGAGAAACTGAGAACACTCAAAAGCATGAAACGCCAAAAGAATGACTCACCAGATTCTAAAACGGTATGTAAATCTACTTTAAGCTCATAATTACCCAATCTTGTCCGATGCATCTAAAATCAACATAAATTATGTGATTTTTAAATGTATGTGTAACTTGTGACAGGAGGACCCTGAAGAACTCCAATGAGACCCTCAAGTAGGCCTACTGCAGACCCCTACAGTGCATCCAGGAATAATTGAAAGGCATGCCATTTGTGATTAAAAGTTTTTACATATTTATTACCTCTGCCAAGGAGGTAATGTTTTTGCTGACACTTGTCTCTGTGTCATGTGTACAACATAACTCGAAAAATACTGCATGGATTTGGATTAACTTTTTTTTTTTTTTTTTTTACTGTATTGGGACAAGTTGACAAGTGACAATTTTGGTAGTGATCAGTGATCCAGAATACCATCTAGAATTTATTCTGTGTCTTTGATCACATTGCCTTGGTGGAGGTCTGTGGTCTCTGAGCGCTTTTCTAGTTTTAATTTGATATTTACTCTACAGTACATTATACATTCTAGCGCAGACTGAAATGCCCTAAAGCCAGGTCCTCAGATTGGAGAAACCTGCCGAGATCTCTCATATCTTATTATTGTTACAAATTATCTTTTTATTCATTTGTAAACTTTTTTCTTAAGTGTATAGCATGTGTGTTAATATATATATACAATTTAAGCAGTCATGCCAACTCATATTTAGGACTAGATTGTCTAATGTTTAATAATGTAGGGTCTAACCTTTTGTTGACCTAATGAAAATACTGTTAATTGTTATACTAACTAACACTTTGGATTTACTCATATTTGATGTCAGTCTTTTCCATTCATACGCTTCAATAAAATCATCAAATGCATCCTGCTTGGCCATCTCTCACAGGGAAACAATTTTAAATGTTTGTCAAATTCAAAACCTAAAGGATAGGCCTGTAGCGAAATGTTCGTTGAGGTTCTATGGAGGCAATAACCAGACTACAAAAGAACACCACAGAGGGTGAGAATTAAGCATTTATTCCTTTATTTACAGACGTGCGCGCGCACACACACACACACACACACACACACACACACATGCACATAAATGGACCTGTGGATGAGTTAGGCAGGTCTAGAGTGAGTGAATGATGGTGCGGTTCTTGAGGTGCTGCACATACTCCTTGGCCTGATCAAAACCAGTGCTACTGCGGGAGGAGTGCCCTCCACACACACACACACACACACACACATACACACACACACACACACACACACACAGAGCTCTAGAGTGAATGAATGATGGTGCGGTTCTTGAGTTGCTGCACGTATTCCTTGGCCTGGTCAAAGCCTGTACTTGTCTCCACTGCAGGAGGTGTGCCCTCCACCAGCTTGACAAAGTAATGGCAGTGCACTTTGTCCATGATGCCAAACATGCCTCTGCCATGGTAGCGGATCCGCTTCAGGTACTTGCCCTTGGAGGAGAAGGACTCAGCTGCACAGCGGGGGGAAGAGAGTGGCAATAGTGAATACAAATAGAATGTTCTGACATCTGAGATAGACATTCCAAACAACATACAGGGATGTTACTACTAGGCTTGGGCATTCAATGCTACAGGTCCAAATCTTTTCAAAATAGCCCCAGATAAGTTCAGGGTTTACGCATTTTCTTACTCAAAAAACACATATACACACAGACCTATGTCTGTGCCTAAAATAGCAAAACAGCAAAATTGATTGCAAGTGGTGTTTTTAGTGTCAAAGCCCTTGATGTCTCAACATCCTAACAACGTCTCTGTCTACAACACCTGCTGATTGTGATTGAGAGGCTTTGTCTGCACGCTTTTTAAATCCACAAAAAGCTGGTCAAGCAGTTTGGAAAATATAGCCAAGGATTTTAAGCAGACGGATCTCAAAATACATATTAATACGAAATTATGACATAAATAGCTTTCCTTACCAACATACAAATTAGACTTATATTCCACATTGTGACTCTTCACTGCCATCTCCTGGGCTTCTAGTAGAACCTAAAACATATGTACAGAAGAATTCATATAAGTGCCATTACACAACAATGAGCAAATATAATATTACTTGAATATTTTGCATAATGCTGTCACCTAAAACAAATGCTCAAGTCTTATTTATCATTCATATCAAACAAATAGTCATCATTTTTTCTGGGGTTATGGGAATGACACTTTCCAAGTGTGCTCTGTCCACATGACAAACCCACATCCACCCAGTATGCTACAACAGACAGACAGTATAAACAGGCAAATACGACATTACCTGACTTGATCAAGCAATCTGGATCTGCCTGCATTCAGGAATGCATTGTGGGTAGAAAACGGCAAAAATGTACAATGGGATTGGAATACGAAAGGGCTTTCTACCCAGAATGCATCAGTTGCTACAGTAAAGGCTGCTGCAGACAGCTTGATAAAGTCAGGTAACTTTTAATGTGAAATTCGCCTACAGAATTTAACCAGCATCATACCTGCTAGGTTTCTTACTGGCTTTGAGGTGGTCTGAGTTTCTTACCTCTTTAATAACTTTGGCTCCTTTCTTGTCATTGAACTCAAGCTGAGCAAGGGCCTCGTCAATCGTCATCCCTCGGATCTGATCATGAATGACAGGCAAGTCTTTAACGATAATTCATTCCAGCTATAGGCTGATAAAGGAGAATTGATCCACTGATTGATAGATTAACTAAAATGTTCAGCAACTTACAAGTTTGGCCAAGTACCACATTTTGTCCTTGCTGTATTTAATTTGTCGTCGACCGTGGTGCACCTCCTGTGTTCAAAAAACATTTGCAGTTAATCAACCATTTCAATTAATTAAACAGTCTCAGGTCCATAAATAACGTTACAAGCACAAGACAGGCCAGATAACGTTACTGTGACAAGAAATTGACATTCAGCCTAACCCTAACGTCATTTCAGCAAGCCTACGCGTCCATGATGTGGGCTGGATATTAAATTCAGCAGCAAATGTGTGCTGTTGTGAAGATCTTCGATAGGTTTCATCGTTTATCTCTATATATCAGACCTGCAACGATAATCTTAACTTACTTACCGCTGGTCTGCGTGGTTCTTCGGTTAGCTGAGGAGGGTAAACGACGAAGTTTTTCTTCTCCCATCGCTTTCGGTTATCAAGGGCCACAGTTGTGTGGATACAGCATGTAGTTTGTGGCAAACTGGCACCACATAACCTGTCACAAGCAAACAAATATCAACAGGAACTAAGTTATAGACAACATAGCATTAATCGGAGGTAGTAATATAACGTTAGCGCAGATGCTTCAAGAAAAGGGTTCAGGCTAACCTTGACGATACCTGTCCTGCAAATCGTCGGAGGAAATTAAAACCTGCAAAGATCAAGTAGGTATATTAATGGCACATACTTAGACACAGTGAATGGTACAATTCTTTGCATTTTCTAGCAGATTACAATTTTAAAACTGGTCTTACCTCCTCCTGTCAACATGGGAGCAGCCATGTTGCTTTCGACTGTACGTTCTGCTTTGCGGTAAGAAGGGTCACGACAACAAGCACTGTCCAACAGGTCCAACATTGTATGACACTGTCTAAAAATGATGTAGAGTAAGCACAAGCATATATTTTGAAATCATGTATAAATTACAAATCTACCTGAAAACCCATCAAAATTTTGGTTCAGACGAAGAGTTGTCAAAGCATCTCCTATTATGTCAAGTGGTTTGGTCCTTCTGAGTTTCCGTAGGGTATTTACGACAATGGAGATAGGTTTACAGTAGTTGCGTTGAATCTTCGGGGCGGCATGTGCGATGTGTTGGTAGGATTGTAGGCTACTGGAACTTGAACTTGACTGAAATTTGTACATTTTCCTGGCACTTATTGTTTTCAGGATGCACGAAAGACTTCTGCCAGCTTCTCCGAACTGGTACTGTTCGCGATGTAGTGACACCAATGCCAAAGGAGTACTTGGGTTTGGAGCAAGAAACTCAATATACTTGGTGCAAGTGACAGCATCCTCACCATTAACACTGGGTATGTGCATTAAAGCCTATTTACCAGAGTTTTAAAACGCTTTCCTGAGCTTGGCTTTTAAACTATCCTTTAGAGGATATGCCATCGTTACACAAAATCCTTTGGTTAACGTTACCATTAATGTTTCCTTCTCTTTTTCTTGTAGGAGAACTATCCGGTCATAAGGAGAGGGTGTCAGGATTTGTGTTCAGCCCTCACCCTGGAGAGGAGCACACTTGTGCTAGCACCTCCGATGACAAGACTGTAAAAATCTGGGACATCGAAAAGAAAGTTGTGATATCAGAGCACAACGCCCATGAAGTAAGCTTGCTTTGTTGTCATCTCATGCAGTGCACACTCTCTCTCTCTTTCAGGTGCACTTCCATCACACTTACTATCTTTTGTTGATTCCTTGTAAGCAAGTCCTATTCCTCTGCAAGGTTTTAAAATTTTTTGTAGTTTGAATGTTAATCCTCTAGTCAATTTGAATAAAAGCATTTGCCAAATGGACATTAAATGGAGTCAGGCCAGTCTTATGGACAGTGACTGTAGTTTATTTTAACAACTCTTGTCATACTCTTTGTACGATTTTAAATAGTATGCAATTGTATATGTGTTAATCCTCTTGAAGTTATTTTGGATAAAACTATCTGCCAAATGTGTAAATAAGGCCGGGCCAGTGTGATGGACAGTGACTGTAACTTATTGTTTATTCTAACAAGTCATACTCTTTGTTTGGTTTTTAATTGTATAGAATTGTATTGTAGTTTGAGTGTTAATCCTCTTGAAGTCACTTCAGAAACCATCTGCTAAGTGTGCAAATGTAAATGAGGTCGGACCAGTGACTGTATAGTTTGTTTAAAAGCAAGTTGTAGAATTGTATTGTATTTTGAGTGTTAATCTTCTTGAAGTCATTTTGGATAAAACCATCTGCTAAGTGTGTAAATGGGAATGGGGTCGGGCTACTGTAATGGACAGTGACTGTGTGTTTTCTTTGCCTGTGCAGCACACCATCACAGCAGTGGACTGGTCTCAGAGGGAGAAGACTCTGGTGGTGACAGGGGATGAGAAAGGCGTGGTCATGTGCTTCTGGCAAAACACTATAAACATCCACAGCTTCATGCCGCAGCCCCGCGCCATCTTCTGCCTGTCCTGCTCGCCGCATAGCGATAACCTCGTCGCCATTGGGTAAACCTTCTAACTCTTAACCACACAACACAACACATGCGCACACACACACACACACACACACACACACACACACACACACACACACACACACACCATTATCACACCAAGGTTGGTAAAGGTGTAGCCGGGGATGGCTTGTCCTGCTCGCAATACAGCGACAACCTTGCTGCCATTGGCTAAACCTTCTAACTTTTAAAGGAGAAATTTGGTGTGATGAGGACCCAAAAGTGTATTGTAACATCATAAAAAGTTGGAACACTTGCCAGGAGCAGAATTTTGATACGTTCTTACAGGCCGGAGAAACGACTTGCTTGTTGTAGCTTCCAGGGGCATCTAGTTAGGTGTTAGTAGCCAAATCACTGTTTTAAACCATAGAAAAGAAAGGCTCAAAATAGCCCCACACTTTGTAGTATAATCATAGTTCCAACATTTAAAACTAGGTATTGAAAACTCAGTGATTGTACAGATAATTACTTACCCCTGAGCTGGATGCCCACCAACAAGTGGTTTTCTCCGGCCTGCACTACGTCTCAAAATTTTGCACCCTGGCAAATGCTCCAACTTTTAATGATATTGCAATATACTTTGGGTCCTAATCACACTAAATTTCTCCTTTAACCACACACACATACACACACACGCAACATTATCACACCAACGTTGGTAAAGGTGTAGCCGGGGATGGCTTGTCCTGCTTGCAACACAGTGACAACCTTGTTGCCATTGGGTAAACCTTCTAACTCCTAATCACAGCAACCAGGGCTGGTTCTAGCCTTTTTGCTGCCCTAGGCCAGATTTGAGTTTTGCCCCCTCCTTTCGAGAAATACAAGTGAAAAACTGAAAAAAGTAATAAATGTATTGTGGTGCCCTAAGCGATCGCTTAGATCATCTATCTATAACCAGCCCTCACAGTAATGTTGGTAAAGGAACCACTGACCTTCTTTTCAGATGAGTTATCTATGGTTATCTACTGGTAGCAATTAGCCACAGATTGTGCTCAGACCTCGATAGTGTTTGAGCTGTTTACACTCTAGGTTGTATTCGCATTGTGGTGTTTAGCCAATCACAACATTCTATCTGGACAGATAGTCATTGGGCGGGCTTAGGGTTGTTTGAATCACTTGTTAGTTGCGCTGGTTGTTAGTTTCAGCTGTTTTACCCGAGGGTCTATCACTCATGGCCAGACTATACATTTATGTGATAGTCTGGCTTGTCAGACTAGGTTATCATGCCGTTTTCAGTGTTGTGGTGCCCTAAGCGATCGCCTAGTTCTGTGCCTAGAACCAGCCCTGACTGCAAGGTTGGCAAAGGCACCACTGGCCTTCTTTTCAATTGAGTGGTGGTGCTTGTCATGGTGTTTTCAGTGTTGTTTAAAAGTTGTCATTAATGATGTCTAATCCTCAGGTACAAGGACGGGTTGGTGGCTGTGATTGACATCAGTAAGAAAGGCTCCATGATCCACCGGCTCCGGGGCCATGATGATGAAATCCACTGCCTGGCCTGGTGCCCCTTACCTGGGGAAAGAAGCCTCTACAGCCGCACTGAAGATGCAGGAGATGCTGGAGGTGATTGGAGAGCAGGTGTGTGTATACAGTATATTTGTGTGTGTGTGTGTGTTTCTGTGTGTATGTGTGCTTTTGTGCGTTTGTGTGTGTGGGGCGAGCACATCTTGAAATTAGAGGGTCAGTAGAGCTTGTGTGTGTGTGTGTGTGTGTGTGTGTGTGTGTGTGTGTGTGTGTGTGTGTGTGTGTGTCTGCATACGTGGGTAAGTGTGCGTACATCTTGTAAATACAGGGACAGCTATGGCTGTCTAGCTAAAGGGCAAATTAGACTTCTGCAACTGCGCACCTCAATTGTCGATTGGGTCTGGTCGCTAACCAGCTCCACGTTTATGCTTCTGCGCCCGAGGTCTCGTCGCGAGCCACATTTGAAATAGCGCGATTACCTTCAATACATTGCAAGCACTGCGGGCATTATTAAGCAATGTTGCTTTCTAGCTCAGTTAGCTAATTATTTTCACACAAACTGCAAAGGCAATGTACTGGTATCATTATTTGACATACCCAGTCTGTTTTCACGTGCAGAAAATGCAAGCATGGAAACAGAAGCATTCGGTGGAAAACAACAGGTTACGGTAGTCAGACTGCAGGCATTGTGTCACGAGTGTTTAACTGATGCATTGTTTGTTACTTAGCTTGTAGCTTCATGTATTTACACACATTTACACACAAGGCATTAATATAATGTTTAACAGAATACAGCTTTGCTCTCGCAAACTACCGGCATCGCGCTGCCACAAGAACAAGGAAGTAGCGAGATGACCAATCACCGCGCTTTTTTGTCTGCGTCCTCCGTGTCCGTCCGTCCGACGGATAGTTAGGATTTTTTCGAGGCGCTCGACGACGGGCGCAGAGCCTCTGCGCGGGGGGCATGGTCGCACACAGACACAGGACGGACGGACGCAGAAGCTATGCGTCGTAAGCATAAATTACGCTTAAGGCTACTAGAGCTGAGGCTGTGTGTGTGTGTGTGTGTGTGTGCACCTTGAAAATGCAGGAACACTAAAGCTGTGTGGAGAATGCAGACAACAGTGTGTAAGCAAGACAGAGGGTCTGTGTGTGTGTGTGTGTGTGTGTGTGTGTGTGTGTGTGTACAGCTCTACATGTATATTGAACACGTCCATCTCTCCACTGCACAGATGCAGGTGTGTGTGGAGCTGAGGCGGGGGAGGCTGGATGCTACCTGGCCTCTGGCAGTAAAGACCAGACTGTACGAGTATGGAGCACAGCCAAGGGCAAAGGTGAGCTACCTGTGTGTGTGTGTGTGTGTGTGCGCGCGCGTCTGTGTGTGTTGTTTGAGGTCAACGAGTTTAATTTTGGTTTCCTGTGCTGGTTTGGTATGTTGTATTAATAATTGTATCATGATAGACAGCATTCAGATTTGAAGTTCTGAGACATATGTTAACAACAACACATTTCATCATCATCATCATCATCATCATCAACCATTCTTTATTCAGGGGAACTTGACTGAGCTCTAGGCTCTTTTACAGCAATGCCCTGATAGGAAATAACAATCATAAAATAAGACAAAATAAACAAAGTACTAATACAGATTTCACACACATACACAAAAAAAAATAAAAATAACAAAATAATAATAAATACTACAAACTACTTAAAGCAAGAACACTGTACAATAGGTTTATACACATCATCCAGTAAGGCCCTAAACCTGCCTCCTGCTACAAGATGTTCTAATTTTAAAAGTTCTTGTAGCTTGTTCCACTTTGTGGGGGCATAGAACTGAAAAGCCATCTTGCCAATTTCAGACTTAACTGTAGGACTTTCTAGTGAAAGATATACCTGGGAACGTGTGTTATGTGGATTGCATTTAATTTTCAATAGTGAGGTGAGATAGGGTGGTAAATTTCCCTGTAGTGCCTTATAGATGAAGAGGAGACAGTGTCTTTCTCTCCTGTAATAAAGAGAAGACCACCCCACATTCTGGTAAAGCTTGCAGTGGTGAGTTCTAAAACTATCACCAGTAATGAATCTTAAGGCACTGTGGTAAACCTTATCAAGCAATTTCAAAGTGGTGGAGGCTGCATGCATGTACAAAATATCACCATAGTCAAGGACTGACATTATAGTTGACTGTATAATAGTCATCCTGTTTTCTTTAGAGAAGCAAGATCTAATTCTGTACAAAGCACCCAATTTAACTTTCACTTTCTTAGTAAGTTCAGTCACATGTGTTTTAAAAGAAAGTTTGTCATCTAACCAAATACCAAGGTATTTGTACTGAGAAACCTGTTCAATTAGTGTACCATTTCTGGAAAAAATGCTAAAGCTATGTGAATCACATTTCTTGGCCTTGGAAAATAACATAAACTTTGTCTTTGACACATTTAACACCAATCTGAGCTTTTGAAAAGATTTCTGAATACAGTCAAAGGCATGCTGGAGATCTGAGACAGCTTGCTCAATAGATGTTGCAGATGTATAAATAATGGTGTCATCTGCATAGAAATGAACTTTGCACTGCTCTAGTGAAGCACAGATATCATTGATGTACAGTGTGAATAATAATGGACCCAAAATTGAGCCTTGTGGAACACCATTTCTTAGACCCAATGCCTCTGAAGTGAAGCCTGACACATTCACACATTGTGTTCTGTCACATAGGTAATTGTGAAACCATTTAAATGAAATTTCATCAAAACCCAATAAAGACAGCTTTTCAAGGAGGACACTGTGATCAACTGTGTCAAAAGCCTTGGATAAATCAATGAACATTGCAGCACAGTGCTTTCTACTATCAACAGCAGTAGCTATATCATTTACAACAGCTGTGGCTGCAGAAATGGTGCTATGGCCAGCTCTAAAACCAGATTGATAAGGATTTAGGATGTCATTAGAAGAAAGAAAATCACTGATCTGTTTGTTTACAAAAGATTCTAACATCTTTGCAAGACATGGAAGCTTAGAGATTGGTCTGTAGTTATTTAAATCATTTGCATCTCCTCCTTTATGAAGGGGAGTGACCAATGCTGACTTCCAGACTTTTGGAATTGTACCAGAAAAAAGTGTTAAATTGAATATGTGAGTCAAAGGCTCAGCAATGACAGAGGCAGAAAGTTTTAAGAGATGGGGTTCCAACTGGTCAGTCCCAACAGAGCTTTTCATACATTTTGAGGAGGAAAGGGCATGGAGAACTTCAGACTGATTCAGTGGTCTGAATGAAAAAGGAAACTTTGATCTAGGCCTATCCAAACATGAAAAATTCTCCATAGTTACATTATCAGAAGTGACTGTTGTCATATCAAACAAGGAACCACACTTGATGAAGTGCTTGTTTAACACATTACAAATCTCTTTTGTATCACTTATTACTTCAGACTCCACTGTAATCTGTTTTGGGAGGGTAGATGAACTAACACCTTTAAGTGATTTAAACACCTTCCAGAATTTAGCAGAATCACTACCACAGACAGACAGATTGTTTAAATAATAGGTAGACTTAGCTTTCTTCACAAGATAAGTGCAGGAATTTCTAAGATGTCTGAATTGTTGCCAGTCAGTTTCATAACCAGTGGCCCGAGCCAAAGCCCAAGCTTTGTTTCTTTGAGAAATAATCTCATTTAACTCAGTTGTAAACCATGGGTTGAATCTATTTTTTACCCTTAACTTTTTAAGTGGGGCATGTTTATCTGCCAAAGTGCTAATGACAGATGAAAAACATTCTAGTGCTAGATCAGCATCCTGGATTAGATTTAGAGATGTAAGCTTACTGGTATAAATGTCATGTAAGAATGCTTGTTCATTGAACTTTTTGAATGACCTCTTATAAATATAGTGAGGTCCTGATCTTTTAACATTGCCTATTCTAGTGCAGCCTACAGGACAATGATCACTAAAATCCATTGGAAATACACAGTGACCATAGACATTAGGCTTATTTGTTAAAATAAGATCTAACAAGGAAGAATGGCAAGGGGATTTCATATTAGGTCTTGTGGATTCTGTAACCATTTGGGTCAGCTTTAGCTCATTGCACATATCTTTTAGGTCGTCAGCAGCTGGGGACAACCAGTCTAGGTTAAAGTCCCCTAAAATAACTGTTTCAGAACCAACTAATGATGTTAAATGTTCAGATAATGTATAAAGTGCATCAGGACAAGCAGAAGGTGGACGGTACACACCCACAATTACCAGAGGACAGCCATCACAATTAACCCTGATGGCTAATAATTCAAATTGACCAGGAACAGAGGTGGAGATAGTTACAGAGGAGTTAAAAGAGTTTCTAGCATAAATAGCAACTCCACCACCACGTTTAACCCTGTCTGTTCTAAAAATGTTGTAACCTTCAAGAGCAACATTACTATCATTAATATTGTGATTAAGCCAGGATTCTGAAATCACAACAATGTCTGGGTCTGTGTCCTTAATCCATATTTTAAGATTGTCAATTTTAGGTAAAAGACTCCTGGCATTAATATGCACAAAACCAAGCCCTTTACGTGCCTTAAAAATACTTAATGGATCCCTGGTAGCAGGATTTAATTTCTATAGCGCTTTTCTAGAAACCCAAAGCGCTTTACAGTGGAAGGGGAACCTCACTGACCACCACCAATGTTAGACATATCAGACAACATTTAGAAATAGATTAGATTTGGCTCTTTTTCCCATGTGGCTTTGTTAGTTGCAATGCCTTTTCCCAATGGCAACTAACTTAGTTGCTAACTGCTATAAAGTAGCCTTGTAACTATGATTAGGGAAACGGACGCCTGGGTTGAATTTAGTGGTCGTAACCTTTTTCTAACGTTTTGCCACAATTCTCATTCACCCCTAACATTTTGTCACGTTTTGTCATCTTGAAAACGAGGCTGATGTCACTGGTTTGCCTGCACTGATGTTGAGCTGCATATTTGATTGTTCCAACATGTGAAGCTGCAGCGCTTTAAACCACCAGTAGAGGGGGTTGTGCTACTATTTTGACTTGCAAACTGTACTTGTATTGAGAGTGTAATATATACTACACCTCCATTGATGTAATGCATTTTATACACAGGAGCCATTTAATGTTCTTTACAGAGATAAATGCAAAGAATAGTGAATTAAAAAAAAGTAAATTGTATACAAAATTTGAGACAAAAAACACAAATAGAAAACCCTACCCCTCAAGCCCTGAACCCTCAAAGACTCAACTGGCATAAACTTGACAATCACAAGGCAGAGTCAAGTCAAGTCAAGTCTTGTCAAGTCTTTTAGGATTCATGGCTTAGGGTTCAGGGTTTTTTTTTTTTTTACTTATTCTTTACCCCCCCCCCCCCCTCTCTCTCTCTCTCTAAAAATGCAATTTTACTACATATGATTACGAAAATATTTCTGTGTATGTGACAAATAAACCCATGAATCTTGAATCTTGATGTTGGGATTCAGGCATCATCATCTCCATCTTAATTGGCTGTGCTTAATTGGCCCCTGCTAGGCATCATGACCTTGAAGCTGCCCTTCCTGAAGAGGCGGGGAGCAGCAGTGGACCCTGGGGTGAAGGAGAGGATCTGGCTGACCGTCCACTGGCCTAAAGGCATGCCCACGCATGTAGTGTCCAGCTGTTTTGGGTAGGACACACACACACACACACACATAGAGTCGGAACAGTTAAAAGTTGTAAATGAGAGAGAGAGAGGAAAAAAAAAAAAGTCGTGAATGAGTGTGCAAATCTGCGAGTTGCTGTTTGCCACTTGCGATAAATTGTTAATCAACAACACTGAAATCACATTGCAACCACAAGGTCTTTGTATTTATTAAAGGAGAAATTTGATGTGATAAGGACCCCAAGTATATTGCAACATCATTAAAAGTTGGAACGTTTGCTGGGGAGCAGAATTTTGAGACGTTCGTGCTGGCCAGAGAAAACCACTTTCTAGTTGTAGCTTCCGGGGTGCACCCAGTAAGGTATTAATGGCCAAATCACTGTTTTAAACCATAGAAAGGTTCAAATTAGCCCCAAACGTTGCTATTTTGAGCCTTCCTATGGTTTAAAACAGCGATTTGGCTACTAACACCTAGTGGGGTGCCTATGGAAGCTACAACTAGCAAGTCGTTTTCTCCGGCCTGCGAGAACATATAAAAATTCTCCTCCCGGCAAGTGCTGTAACATTTTATGCTGTTTATGAACAATGTACTTTTGGTCCTTAACACATTGACTTGCTCCTTTAAGAGAACACATAATAAAAATGTTAAGTGTATAACTTTGTTTTTTATATTTCCTTGAGACTGCACAGCAACATGGTCTCCATTTGTTGGTAATTGTAAATTGTTAACAGCTGCTTTTTTTTTTTTTTTTTTTTTGAGAATTCTATGCTTTTCAGACGTGTCAGGCCACACTGCTATGAACTGTGGGTAATTCCCTTTAGTGAAGTCTGCATGTGATGTGGACTTACGGAAAGGGCTCAGAAAGGGTGCAATTGAGCCCTCACAAATTTCAGATTTTGACAGCGGGACACCACTAAATACTAGTGCTGTCAGTTTAACGCGTTAAATAACGTGTTAACGCAAACCCATTTTAGCGCCGTCAATTTTTTTAACGCACGATTAACGCATTTGACCCGCGATTTCCTAATGTGGAATGTGAAAAAATATTTCCCCCATTCCAACACATACCGACGTTTCATTATGTTCTGTGTTTGTATTACTTGAAGTAGGCCTTCTGCTAACTCATGCCTTCACACACACACGCACTTAAACACGCCTGAAGATGTGTCTGCACTGCTCTCTCTCTGCCAGTCCGAAGCCTGGAGTGAGTTCCGATGTCAGTAAAAACAAATATTTTACCGACGCAACCGTTGACACTCGCATGTTCGATATTTAGGTTGTTAATTGGCTAGAGCATTAATATTGTCACTTAGAAATCTCTTTTGAAATGAATCCCCCATATATCAGCTTCAAAATTGCAGGCGAGTGAGAGAGGTGAAACCCAAACAGGTCAGAGAGAGTTTGTAAGCGTCACTATTGCTTTACGCAGCCGCATATAGGCTATGCCTAAACATATGACTTCTTTCTCTCTCTCATCAAATCACTTCGTCATTAAAATGAGAGCTTCTTGCAGGCAAAATGCATTTCAAAGGCAAAGTATGCTCATGCATTGTAGGTTTACTCATGACCATGCTGCCATATTCATTGTTTTAATAGCCTGTTTAAAAAACAGGCCAGGTTTTATTTAAAGGGCCATCATCCTTTTTTTTTTTTTTTTTTTTTGTAAACTTGTGAACTAGCTACATAAAAGACAAACATCTCTCTGGCAGTATTCGAAGATGTTACATGTCTGATAGCAAAATTTGTTGCAATATCATGCTGTAAATAGGTTTTCTTTTACTTTGAGTTGTTATTCACCCCTACCCATCCATGTTGATAACAGCATGAAAATGAATGAAAAAAAATATGGGACAAAAAAAATCAAGGGACATTTAGAATAGAAAAAAATGCGATTAATCGTGATTAATTATGAGTTAACTATGGCATTAATGCGATTAATCGCGATTAAATATTTTAATCGCTTGACAGCACTACTAAATACTCATGAACTTAGCATTTACGTGTGTGTGTGTGTGTGTGTGTGTGTGTGTGTGTGTGTGTGTGTGTGTGTGTGTGTGTGTGTGTGTGTGTGTGTGTGTGTGAGGGGCGGACATTGAGACTGGGCCAATGAATGTGCCCACTCTGCCGTAATGGTAGTTTCCATGACTTAAACACATTTCATGGGAATCCACCTCTTCATCGAATGATGAAAATGTAATAAGTTTCCTCAGAAATGATTCTGTTCCCCTCCAGAGAATTTGTGTCAATGTCTGAACGAACACACACCCAGCACACACCCCGTCTGTCAATGGTCTTCTGACCTTTTGTTATTTGCCCAAGGCCTCTGTTTTGTAACTGTTGTCATTTTCTGGTTGGTATTGTGTGTGTGTGTGTGTGTGTGTGTGTGTGTGTGTGTGTGTGAGAGAGAGAGAGAGAGGGAGAGAACGAGAGAACGAGAACATGTGGGGATTGGGTAACGGTTCTGTTCGAAAACATTTATTTGAAAACATGTACAACTCACTGAGTGGTTATTGTTCGTTGTACCAAAACAATGTCTGAATTAAACGTTGGCGGTAAATGTCATTTGAAAGCTCTTTTCCTGCTCAGGGAAACAGTTTACATAAATTGTATACAACACCCAAGATAAAAGTAAGCTGAAGTCATCTTTTCCCGAAAGCTTGGTGGTCACTATTGGAATATACTGCAAGCTTAGGTTACTTCAGTTCAGAATAACAGGAACCTCAATTAACTGATTTGGTTACACCTGTGCTGGCAAATCATCTCATGTCAGAATGGCCCATTGCCACCTTATAGGTCATCATATCTCTTTAATGACTCAAAAGCGAAAGATTATTTTTTCTGGAGATGTTCATGATATTACTGTACACACACACACACACACACACACACACACACACACACACACACACACACACACACACACACACACACACACAGCTCACACACACACCTCGCCTGCGTATGTGGGGCCTTCAGTCTGTAACTGAATATGTATGTGTGTGTGTGTACATACCTGCAGAGGTGAGCTAGTTTTGTGGGACCTCTCCAAATCTGACAAACAGAAGTGGACACTACTGGGCTCGTCAGCAGACGGTCAGAACCACAGTCGGATCGTATTCAACCTGTCCTCCGCCGTGGTGGACGACTCTGAACTTCTCATCAGCACTTCCATGGACAGAGAGGTGAGGACACATATCCCACAATGCACTCTGGCTGTTGGAGCCGCTGGTCTGTAGAACAGGCTAGAGCTGCTTCCATGCGAATCCGAAAGTCGATTCAAAGGACAAAGGTTTCCATTTAGAAGAAACTCTGGAGTTTAAACAGAATGGGTTATAATCAGATTCTCATTAGTGAAAGTGAGCTCCAGGCTGGTCTGTGCCAAGATGACAGTATGTTCCAGCCCATGATTGTGATTGGCTAGGGTGTGTTCTACAAAGTCTGTCTATAATCAAGCGTTATTTACTCAAGCTCTGGGGATGGAGTTGTTTTGCAATAGTGTCCTGAGTTTACATCTGCAGTATAGAGATAAACAAATAACACTTAATCAAGACAAACACAAAGAAAGAAACCAAGAATCTCCAGCTTCTATCTGTTAGCTGCTCCTCAGTGGTCTTATAGAGCTCTCTCTTGCTCAAACAACTCATGTCCCCCACATACATACTATAAATAATGTCCCCCCACATACATACTATAAATAATGTCTCCCCACATACATACTATAAATAATGTCCCCCACATACATACTATAAATAATGTCCCCCACATACATACTATAAATAATGTCCCCCACATACATACTATAAATAATGTCCCCCACATACATACTATAAATAATGTCCCCCACATACATACTATAAATAATGTCCCCCACATACATACTATAAATAATGTCCCCCCACATACTATAAATAATGTCCCCCATGATGTAAACAATGTCCGCCACATAAGGTGAGTAATGTCCCCCTACAGTACATACGATAACTCTTGTCCCCTACATAATGTAACTCTTGCCCCCACATGATGTAAAGAATGTCCCCCACATAATGTATCTGATGTCCCCCTACACACGATAACTCTTGTCTCCACTCCCCACATAATGTATCTGATGTCCCCCTACACACGATAACTCTTGTCTCCACTCCCCACATAATGTATCTGATGTCCCCCTACACACGATAACTCTTGTCTCCACTCCCCACATAATGTATCTGATGTCCCCCTACACACGATAACTCTTGTCTCCACTCCCCACATAATGTATCTGATGTCCCCCTACACACGATAACTCTTGTCTCCACTCCCCACATAATGTATCTGATGTCCCCCTACACACGATAACTCTTGTCTCCACTCCCCACATAATGTATCTGATGTCCCCCTACACACGATAACTCTTGTCTCCACTCCCCACATAATGTATCTGATGTCCCCCTACATACAGTATGATAAGTCTTGTCCCCACATGATGTAAAGAATGTCCTCCACATAATGAATCTGATGTCCCCACATAATGTAACTGCTGTCCCCCTATACAGTATGATAACTCTTGTCCCCACATGATGTAAAGAATGTCCTCCACATAATGAATCTGATGTCCCCACATAATGTAACTGCTGTCCCCCACATACGATAACTCTTGTCCCCACATGATGTAAAGAATGTCCCCCTATACAGTATGATAGCTCTTGTCCCCACATGATGTAAAGAATGTCCCCCTATACAGTATGATAACTCTTGTCCCCACATGATGTAAAGAATGTCCCCCTATACAGTATGATAGCTCTTGTCCCTACATGATGTAACTGATGTCCCCCTTCATACAGTATGATGACTTTTGTCCCCAGATGATGTAATCAGGATGTGTTGCTGTGTGTCTCCCCCGCTGCAGGTTAAGTGCTGGAGCCTGTCGTCTCTGGAGTGTTGCTGGTCTCTCCCCACGCTGGGGGGGTTTGTGTACGCGCTGCACTTCTCGCCTGTGGCCTCCGGCCTGCTGGCCGTGGGGGTCGGCGACAACATGATCCGCCTCTGGAACACCCTGTCCCTGCAGAGGAAGTACGACTCGCGCGTCTTCTGGCAGGGCATCCGCTCCAAGGTCACGGCGGTGAGGACGCTTACAGGAATAATAATATTGATAAGGAATCACTGTAGATAAACACCTTTATTATCAAATTATTCAGTCCTTATTCTGGGAACCCAGGAATAAAACTGAAACTATGAACAAAAATTATTTCTTTTGTGTGAGCTGTGGTTGGGTTTGTCAAGGGGATCTCTTACATCCCATGTTTTCTTTCTTTTCCTTTCTTTCTCTTTTTCACTCTTTTTTTTTTTTGTTTCTCTCTCTCTCTCCCTCCCCCCTCTCTCTCTGGCATGTGCAGTTAGCCTGGCATCCAGGAAAGGAATCTCATTTAGCCTTTGGAACAGATGACGGGAAAGTGGCTGTTTACGATGTTTTCTCTAACAAGTAAGAGATGTGGTGCAGATTTTAACAAGCTCTTGAATTACCTGGTAAAGTACCCATCCTATCCTCATTGATCCGCATGGTTTGTTGGTCAGTTCTGTTGTGGTGATTACATAAGCTGAACTAGAAAAGCACTAGAACTAGAGAGCACAAAACTCCGCCAAGGCCATGTGGTCATAAACACAATATAAATTCCAGATGGTGTTCTAGATCACAGATCACCACCAAAATGTTGTTACTTGTCCCAAAACAAATGCTGTCCAAAAATGTCATCCAAATCCGTGCAGTACATTTCTAGTGAGTCATGTTGTACACAGACAGATACAGACACACAGACGCCAGCGAAAACATAACCACCTCGGCGGAGGTACTTATATAGCTTATAATTATATAATGCTTTAGCCCTCTCAAGTATATCAGCCAGCTGTTTATACAGTGTGTACAGTCTCTGTGTGTGTGTGTGTGTGTGTGTGTGTGTGTGTGTGTGTGTGTGTGTGTGTTTGTGTGTATATATAATCAATCTTTTCTGTTATCGTCAGGGCCCCTCAGTATGTATAGTCTCCTGCGTGTGCGTGCGTGCGTGCGTGCGTGTGTGTGCGTGTGTGTGTGCGTGTGTGTGTGCATGTGTGTGTGCATGTATATGTGCATGTGTGTGTGTATAATCAGTCTTTTCTGTTCTCCTCAGGCCCCCTCAGAGTTCAAGCACGTACCATAAAAAGACGGTTTATACTCTTGCATGGGGCCCTCCAGTCCAACCCCTCAGTTTTGGTGAGCTGTTTGTTCTTTTCTGAGATATTTGCTCAGTTTTGGTGAGCTGTTTGTTCTTTTCTGAGATATTTACTCAGTTTTGGTGAGCTGTTTGTTCTTGTCTGAAATATTTACTTTGTGACTGTTTTGGTCAGGGATGTGACTAATATTTTGTCAAAAAACAAATTGGGAAATCAAGGTATATTATGACGCAGGCAGCTGGTGGTTCTGATTTCTTTTGTTTACTAACCTGCAGTCAAATTGCAGTTTTGTTTTTGAAAAGCAACAGCACTCTGCTCTGGAAATGACTGGAATCCTTTCCAGTCAAAAGATTAGATATCACATTTTTGTTAACTATCGCACCACTTGGCAAGCGTGCAGGAAGCATGATATCTGCCTGCGTGTCTCTGGGAGATCAGGGTGTGGTGCTGGCTTGGGCAATAAGGCGCGAGCATCTGATGTTGAACGATATAGCAGAGTTATTTCAGGAGCCAGAAATCCTTGAATCTAACTGGACAAACGACTTGTCCATCAATGTAATTGACGTGCCACTTCAGCCAATCACATCGAAACCAACTGATGATGCTGGTTATGTTTGTTGGATTCAAACAGAGACACTCCGCTACGTCACATCCTCTACAGCAGCCGCTACACAGCCAGCGGTCCTAGAGAATATTGGGCTTGAAATCCCTCCCAATGGCTTCATCATCAGATCGTTGCGCTGGAGTGGCTTAAAGCTACCTAAAACCTAACCCTAACCCTAACCATGACAAATACTGGGGGCGGCGTTCCTTATGTTATGACCCATATAAAGTTCCCATACCAAAAGTCCTTTGCAAAGTGAATTATAATAACTCGCCTCAAACCACAGGATAGACCATCGAAGTGCCGTGGAGGTGAACAACGTTACCGGTGAGGTGGATCCTTCTGTTTTCGTTTGCCAGGTGTTTTTCTATTCATTGAGATCTCATTCCGTTCATTGACATCTTTTCCGTTTTTTGCTTCTGTTGTGGAATATGTTTTTGCCTTTTTGTGTTGGATTACTGGCACTGTTGCTTGGGACTAAGTTTTCTTCTGTAATTTTGCTGGGATCGTGTTTTTTTTCTTTTTTGGAGGGACTTGGCCGCTGCGTGAAATCGCTTTAAGGATGCGCACAGCTGTGGTCCTTTGGGACTGTGTGGGAGACTGGAATTTGGTACATGCGTGGGTGTGTGACGAGTGACAGCTGGCCAGCTGTATTTTTGTGAAAATCTATCTCTCAAAATTACATTTCCTGTTGTTATTACTGTGTATTTTCTGGTGCATACATACATTTTTCTTATAATACATTTCAATCGATCAGAACCCATTTTATTTAGCCTAACATTCTCAAAAGATATTCCAGAGTGTTACACAATGTCCAAAAAGACAATATAAAACAAGTAGCTGTCATCATACTGTAAAAACTGATTTCATGCAGTTACAATAAAATGGAGCTGCTGTCGGACATCGGTAGGCGTTCAGCTGTGTAGAGTTTAGGATGACGTTCGGAGAGAAATGCGATGCGAGAGTGCAACTATGTCTATGGAAAGTACGACTTGCAGACATACAGTAGCTAATGCCAGAGCGTGTCCAGTTGGCCTGCCCCCCTATCTGCCTCACCTCTCCATTCGTCTGGACCTCGATGCTGCCTGCCAAACGATGACTACCAGTGCTCGAAAAAGCCAGCGACGTCGATCCTTGCCTCGAGGAGAGTGCTGGTTCCCAGAACTGAACAGGAACAGCTATGACAAGTCCATGTGCAGTTTCTACTTCCAGAGATCCAAAGACTGCAGAAAGTACTGGCACAGTGTGATGATGCAGCGTAGGCCAGATGGTATGAAGCCAGAGATGCCGATAGCAGCGGAACGTGAAGAGATCACTGCTCTTAGTGGAAAACCCGACTGAGACCTACAGGAAGAACAAGACGGCTCGTAGGCTTGTAGGCTGCAGCCTTGCATAGTGAGCACTGCTATGGGCACATGGTCTCTGTGTCACTTAGGAGACGCTATGCTAAGAGCACAGCACAGTTCAGTTGGTTTGGGCTGTGCTTGTGGACCACTGCTAATACATAAAAGCATGAATGCTGCACATCTGAATGTAGGAGAGACGTGTGCTCTGAAGAGGCATGTGTGCTACTTGTCACAAGGACATTGTGTAGTTCCATCATAGATGCCTGCCTTTGAAGGGTTGCCAAAAAACTTTTGACAGTGACAGTGCTGTGAAATGGTGATTCTTATACAGTGATGTTTCTGATGCAACCACCTATGTGTGTTTTCCATTGTGCACAATATGTCACGACATGACAATGCTACACGACAGTCGAATTCAGTTAGGACACGGTGTTATACATGCAATGTCCAAGTCCCTTGGGGAAAAGAGGACCAGGTCCTGGTAAACCAGATGTTGCCTTGTTGGTGTCAACCTCACCGCTAATTTGCATAAAGTTGACCGTTATTTAGCTTTCTTTAGTCGCTCAAATCGCCCAACTTTTACAGCTGTTATCTTTTTTGTAGCTTTTGTTGTTTTTGTTGATTTCACAGCTTTAGTAGCTCTTGTTGTGAATGTACAGTACATACTAAAACAAAACTAGCCTGATAGCATAGCCTGATGTATGTTCTGAATGACTTGCTGTTTGACAGGTGGTGGTGACAAGCCCTCCTATAGCCTGTTCAGCTGTGGAGGGGAGGGTCTCATCTTTCAGCATGACCCCTGGAAGCTCACTGGCGACGCCTCCAACATTGATAAACTCATCTGTGACACCAACCAGATCAAGGTAACAGGAACAGACAGAACTGCAGGAGATGTTTCAAGCCAGATCGCTTTCTGGAACTTTGTCAAAGCAACCATGTAGTTTTTTAGACCATCAGTTTCAATGATAGAGATATTTAATTAAACAATATTGGCAGAAAATATTTATATTTATACAATATTTATATTCAGAATTTGGTATTTCATACAATATTTTTTTTCCTCAGACACATCCATAGAAAGAGAAAACTCTGAGAAACTGCAGAGAATTTTGCTGTGGTTTCTTTTGGTTACTTTTTCCAGAGCTTATTTAGAGAGAGCATATTTTCCAGAGTTTATTTGGGTATGTCTCTGAATGTGCAAGCCTTTCACTTTGTCTGTGTGTGTGTGTGTGTGTGTGTGTGTGTGTGTGTGTCTGTGTGTGTGTGTCTGTGTGTGTGTGTCTGTGTGTGTGTGTGTGTGTGTGTGTGTGTGTGTGTCTGTGTGTGTGTGTGTGTGTGTGTGTGTGTGTGTGTGTGTGCGTGCGTGCGTTTTAACAGCATAAACTGTCTCCACACACGGACTTCAGCTGGAAGCCAGACGGGAAAGTGTTGGCCATAGGGAATGAGGATGGGTAAGTGTGTCATTGGCTCCTCTCAGCACAGCACAGCACAGCAGAAGCACAAGGCCAGACAGGATATCCTCTTGAGCCCCAGGCACAGAGTCTGTATGGCGGACTAGGGTCCCTGTCACTAGGCGGGTTTCCATCCAAGTTCTTACGCGTATAACAAATCTTCAGATGAATACACCTGCAAATTCGCACATTTCTACCAATGCGAATATAAATCCAATTTCTCTTGAGAGTGGTCATTTAACTTAAATGCGACTAAGGCATTATGCGATTCAAGTTGATTCAAAATGGAAACCATTTAAATTGCGTACATTCACAGTTACCGCATTTCTGTTCATAGATCTTAGCTTATGTTTGATCACGTCACTTGATAAGAGCAATGTTCCCTATTTATTCGTATTACAATGTTGAAGGAAACGCACATCTATGCGACTATTCTTAAAGCTGTATTTGGCAAGTCTTTTAAAAGCAAATTTTAGGCTATTAAGGAAAAAAACTAATTCTCTAGCTCCACCTAAACCCTGTAATCGTGGTTGCAATAATCCAGCGCTCCCTGTTGCCTTCCACCAATCAGGTTCGTAGGGAGGACTAGCTGCCTGTCGATCACAGCTACAGCAACATGCTACATCAAGGGAGGGGTTTGAGAGGCCGTTGAGGAGTGCAGTAGAGACTGGGGGAGGGACTAGAAAGGTGTATCATTTTGAAGTTTTTTCTCGCAATTATGTAGACTTGCCAAATACAGATTTAAGCCGAATATGAAATGCAAGCAAGTTGGATGGAAACCCACCTACTGTCATAGCCCCTGGACACACAGCCTGCATGGCTGACAAGAGTCCCTGTCCCTGTCCCTGTCCCTGTCCCTGTCCCTGTCCCTGTCCCTGTCACTGTTATAGCCCCTGGGCACACAGCCTGCATGGCTGACAACAGTCCCTGTCCCTGTCCCTGTCCCTGTCCCTGTCCCTGTCCCTGTCCATGTCACTGTTATAGCCCCTGGACACACAGCCTGCATGGTTGGACGTGAAGTGGTTGTGTGCGTGCGTGCGTGTGTGCTTGCATGCATGCGCTTTAATAGCACAAACTGTTTCCACACACGGATTTCAACTGGAAGCCAGATGGGAAAGTGTTGGCCTTAGGGAACGAGGATGGGTAAGTGTGTCATCATCTTGCGTGCCTGACTGCTGAGGAAAAAAGTATCTGTGTCTCCGCTCTTCTCTCAGTTGTGGAGTTGCGCAGTACTAGCCTGGCTTTGCCTTCCTATGTACTTCCGCTGGACAATCATCTCCCTCCGCAAACTCCATCTGGCATTCTGGCCACAGGCGGAGAAGGGAGACCCCCACACAGCAACAAACAACCTGCTCCATGTTGAGTCACACAGGCATGTGGCCGGGGCTGGGACAGTCAGTCTTACTGAGATCCCCTCAGTAGACAGTAGAGAGCCACAGAACATTCCCAACTAGAAAAGCGCTCAGAGAGCGAAGACCTCCGCCAAGGCAATGTGGTCTCAGACACAATATACATTCCAGATCATGTTTTGGATCACTGATTGCCACCAGCTCTTGCTTGTCCCAACATACACATTGTCCGAAAATTTCATCCAAATCCGTGCAGTACTTTTCGAGTTATCCTGCTGACAAACAAACAGACGAACAACAAATAGACAAACCAACGAGACCGAAAACATAACCTCCTTGGCGGAGGTAATGAATGAATGAGTAAACCTTTAATGTCTTTACACCCCCAACACCTCCCAACACCTCCCGACACCCCCCACCCCCCAAAAGCCTTTCAGCTCTGCAGGGATTGTTTGCATGACGCCATTTCTCTACGGTACATTTGGGATGTTTGTAGCATTAAGCAGTGCCATTATGCTCTGCTCTCTGTGTGTTTGTGGAATTGTGCTCTGTGTGTACGTGTGTGTGTGTGTGTGTGTCTGTCTGTCTGTGTTAATGTGTCTTTGTACATGTTTGTGTGTGTCTGTTTGTGCCTGTGTGTGTTTTTATTTGCATGTTTGTGTGTGTGTGTGTGTGTGTGTGTGTGTGTGTGTGTGTGTGTGTGTGTAGTTCTATAGGTGTGTTTGCGGCGCCCAACCTGAAGCAGTTGTGCAGTATCGAGCAGCACCATAAGATCATTAACACACTCCGCTGGCACCATGCCCACGGTAGTTCGCCAGACCTCCACGCCCTGCTGGCTTCCGGCTCCAGCAACGCCATTGTCTACGTGCACAACCTCCACAGCGCCATCGGTAAGGGGCTCGTGGTGGCCATACAAACCACTTTCATTTTCTTTTAGAATAGGCTGGGGTCCTTGACGGGTGGTAAAAAGCCTTTTCACACAGGGCTATCAGATTTTCATGCATTCACCATTCACAAAACTTTCACGTCCTTGGAGTCAGAGAGCGAGGACACAAAACTGCTGGGGCTCTCCAAAGACAGCAGCAGCCTTGCGCATAGCCCCCCGCTTTGCCAGTTAAGCATCACCTCTCAGGGGGAACTGCCAGGTGCCAGCTTAAAACTACTTTTCTACACACACGTTCACATAATCTACTGTTGCTCCGTATTTTCCTCCACCCACATACATTCTGGGGGTTAAACGAGCCGGGAGGGGAGTAAAGAATACTGGAGATGTTCAAATTAAAAAAGATTGGTTTAGCTCTTGACTGAAAGTCTTTCGAATTCTTGCGCTGAATTCCCAAAGTTTGCTGATCAGCCAGGATGGCGTTGCATCCTAAGCGAACGAAGCCAATGGCCAGAATCCTAGACGGAGTACTAAAGGGAGATGACAATCGAGCGGAAATTACGTAGGAAGGTGATCGATAGATTGGCTACATAGATGTCTACACAGGATGACACAATTGTTTTTAGGATGTTGAGATCATTCTTAGAAAAAGTGAAGGCTTCTTGAAATTTCATTATAATTTCACTTTCACCATTGCTGTGTGTGCGTCCTACCATATTGTAATTTTGCCACATAAAAACTGGTGAAATACTTTTTATTTATACCATCTCTACTGTGGCGAATTCAAGGTTCTGTTATTGGGCCTCTTCCAAACAGGACATTTACATTTATACCATTTTTATGTGACTGAGATGTTTTTACAGCTGTATATCTACACTTCTGGACCTACTCTTTTACAATTTGAATAAGCAATGCTGGCATTATTTGTTTAGCTACTGTGATTAGTCCCCGCACTGACTCAGAACTGGTTCCAAATGATCAATTTTCATTGGAATTGTATGCAGTGGAGAAAACAATAGAGGCCCTGGAAAAAAATCGGTAACACTTTGCGATAAGGGTACATGAATTATCATGAATTCATGCATGATTTCATTCATGATTCATTTGTGATTCATGCATTACTTCATCTCTGAATATCTAATGACTCATCAGGTATTAGCATGGATTCATTGTTTATCATTAATGACCTCCTGCTGAAATAGCAGATGATCTTAAGCATTAATTACTCTGGGTACATCATCATGAGTCATTACTAATTACACATGATCATGATGTTTTTGTTCAAAAGAATTTGATATAACTTGATATAATAAAAGTACTTATTTAGCCTACTTTGGCCTAGTTCCTCATATCTATCCCATACGTCAACTAAACTTTACCAGTTTAACCATGTAAACACTTTAGTTGAGGGGGCACAAATACTGTATGATGAATTCATCATGATCATGCTAATAATCATGACTCATGCTAATTAATCATGACTCATGATTATGTACCCAGAGTAACTAATACTTAAGATCATATGCTATTTCAGCAGGAGGTCATTAATGACAAACAATGAATTCATGTTAATTCCTGATAACTCATTAGACTTTCAGAGATGAAGTAATGCATGAATCATGAATGATTTCATGCATGAATTCATGATGATTCATGTACCCTTACCGCAAAGTGTTACCAAAAATCTTTTCAAGCAGCTGGATGCAATTTTCTCCTGGAAAGCTCCAAGCCCATTCCAGTGCACTGATTATGAGCCGTTTGCCATGCAATGCTTTATAAAGCGGTCAGCCACAGAAGAGCAAGGTATCCACATCCACCAGCACTGTGAGGTCATCACGAAGTAATGGGGGAGGATTCCAGAACAAACCTGTGCAGTTCCAGTACATTTTGAAGACCATAAAGGTTAGGACTGGGCATGGTGTTCACACTAATTAGTGACAGTTGGCACAATATGGACATGCTTGCAGTGGGGTTTTGTAATCTGTTGAGACATTGAGTTATTATCAGAGGACAATACATTTATACAGAGAAGCTGTACAATGACTACTTTCAGTTGTATCAAAAATAATTTCTCTAGTGCTCTGTAATGTCACATGAAATGATATGACAGATTTTTTTTTTTTTTTTAAAAAGTGAGGGTGTTCTCACTTTTGATTACTTTTAGTCCAACCATAATGTGTACCACAGGGATGGGCAACTTCTATGATAAAGAGAGACACATTTTTTCATCATCACCAGCAGAGGACCACATGACGCCACACCTCAATTAATCGCATACCTACCTGAATCTGATCCAATATCACCATTGAATTAATAATGAACACCTTCATAACCAAGGCCAGGCTAACACTTGTTTGTAATGATGACTCAAACGGTCTCATCACCCAACCCTGAGGCACAAGGCAGGTTCTGACTAGAGCTGTAACGATACACCCAACTCACGATTCCGTTCGTATCACGATTTTTGACCTACTGTTCGATACACCCCACGATTTTTAAAATAAGTTTTTGATAATGGTTTATGGCTAGAATAGGTTACAAAAGGCTACTAATATTTCTTTTTAAACTTTAAAAATAATAATGATATTGATTTGAAGATTGGAAGCACCATCGCATCATATCATGTGGTTGTTTTCTGGACTGAATGGTTACAGAATTTTGAAAGGGCGTATCACGATACTGCCTTCTTGTATCACGATACAGTATCGTGACTCTGTGTATCACGATTTCTCGGTTCGATACAATATCGTTACAGCCCTAATTCTGACAGTCAGAATACTCAGTAGGCGTTGAGTAAGGCATGAGATGAATAATGCAGGCCTGATAGTATTCAGACACGTGCCTGATTTCAGGCGTGCCAACATTTCTGTGGGGGAAAAAAAGTGCTTGTCTTGAGATATAAAGAGATGGGATTAAAGTAGGATTAAACTAAACTGTAAACATGTTCTTCTCATTGTACCCTCGTACAAGTGAAATGACATGTTCTGAGTTAAATGTACATCCTTCACTACCTACTAGCTGAAGATATGGAATTTGCTCATAACCAAGTAATGTTCTAAAAGTGTGACACAAATGTAACACCCCCACACCCGTGCCACCTCCCCACAATGGAAGAAAAGTTCAGACTCAGGATTTTTTCCCACTATCTGCCCCGATGATCTGATTAATTAAACCAGTAGTAGGACAGTAGCACAGCTGACCAGTCCAACTTGTTCTTAATTTGCACGTCCAGATATCTATAGGACTCCAAGTTCTCAATCTCCTTACTATAAATAAATTCAGAAAGTACTGACTGCTTGGACCTTCAGAAATCAGTTGCCTAGTTTTCTTAGTACTTAGTACCACTTAACTTGAGCTGGAGATGATTCTCCACAGACCAATCTGTGAAGTTTTTGTTAACCCCTCTATACTCCCCTATACTTACAGTACATTCCCA
>JAODXP020000868.1:45000-55000 GCA_027497455.2 Sardinella longiceps | reverse complement strand
TTACATGTCAGGGGTTTCCTACATTTAACTGGGGGCTGCCAAAGGTGCGAGAAGAAGAAAAAATGAATAAAAAATAAAAAAAACGTGGGGAAACCCCTTTTTTATCATTTTAATGGCCAGACTGGATCTGTACAGTTTACATCTATAACGGCTTGCATTTACATGCATTTACTGCAAAACACTAATGGAGATTCATTCTTTCAAGACAATGTACGGTTTTAACGATTATTACAGATATTGTCAGATGTTATTGCGGACTGCCATTGGCCCCTGGGTGGCACTTTGACAACCGTTGTTACAGTATATGCAAAGACTGAATTAGCGTGCAGTACTGCAGAGGAGTCATCGGTACAGTATGCATGTGTGCGGATATAAATATGACTTCAATATTTTTAGTCCCCTATTCAGACTATGGTGGTGGTGCAAATAGGATTCTGTTGGGCCACTATAGAGTAGCTCAGTCAATGTGTGGGTAGGTCAGCCACATAGTAAGGCAAGGCAAGTTTTTTTTTTTATATATAGCGCATTTCATACATATAGGAAGTTCAATGTGCTTTACACAGAAAAAAAGCTAGAATAGTCAATAATAGAAAATAAAATTGCATAAAATAAAGATTAAAAAAAAAAAAACTGCTTTTAAATTTAGTATCAATTCATCACACTACACTACAACTTTGGATTGGCCTTTCACCTTTCCTCCTGATGGACACGCTTATCGTCTGCCTAGAGCCCTAAAAGTGTAGCTCCTTAGATAAAGTGTGCACCGCATGTGCTTCAGGTTGCCCTACTCTTAAGGAGTGACCACATTAACCGCCAGTGTAACAGTTAGATCTTCTGACCGTGAATAGTTTAATCATTGCCGTCTAGGGTTAGTGAGTGTTGCATCAGAGGTATGTGGGAGTTACTGAAAGAGAAGACAAACATTTTCTGTGGTTTTTACAGAGCTGATGAAGGGCGGGGGTTAGTTGTAGGATGAGAACGACATTTTTCTGTGTTTTTTACCACAGAGCTGATGAAGAGGAGGCGGGAGGAGGCAGGTGTGGCCTTGATATGATAAGAAATGAAAGTGTGTTGCAGATATGAAGCGTTTTTATTTTGAACTTCCTTAGAAAGGAATGAATAGGCCAGACTAGGTGGAGACATTGAGGTCGTGACCCCTGAAGCTTAAAGGAATAGTTCACCCCTTTATGAAAATTGGTTATTCACCTCCTTACCTGGAGTTACATACGTGGATAAGAGTGCATAGGCACTGGAAAGTAAAGTTGCCAAAGAGTTGCTATCTGGCAACTTTGCATTCCAGCACCTATGCTAAGCTAAAGCTAAAAAAAATTGGGAAAATTTGTGATGCCATACTAGGAAAACACAGGCACTGAGACCAAAATGCTTTTATCCACATATGTAACTCAGAGTAAGGAGGTGAATAACCAATTTTCATAAGGAGGTGAACTATTCCTTTAATGACTTCACTGGTGTACTGTATGCTCCACCACTCCTGACAAATGTAAATAGATAAAAAGCCATGGTTGCACTTTATTTGAAGGTACCGTCATGACACTGTCATTAACTATGACATGACGTTGTCATGAATGTGTCATAAACTTTATACACCTGTCATGACTTCTGTCATTAAGTGTCACCCGGTATTTATTATGGTTAGGGTATGTCAGAAGTCATGACAGGTTTATAATGTTTATGTTTGTTCATGACATCGTCATGTCATAGTTAATGACAGTGTCATGTCTGTCTTATGATGGTACATTCAAATAAAGTGTAAGGGTCATTTCATGTCATTTCACCCAATGCCTCCCGCTTGACCATCTCAGAATTTCCTCAAAAAAATCTAGTAAAAAGATAGCATTTTTAATAGTAAGAATCCAAAATATTAGCTTCATACGGTCAATAGTTTTTTTATAAAAAATATTTCAAATGACATGCTGTTGGGCACCATAATCTGAAAGGCCATTTTTAAACAGCAATATCTGGAAAACCATCTCACCTATAGCCTTCAAATTATCTACTGTCAATATGTGGTAGTTATAGCCTCCATACATGGAATATCAGTATTGTAGCTCATGATATAGGCACTCAAACGTCTACCAAAGTATGGCTTGGCAATATGAAATGGCAACTTTGAAGAGTTGTCAAGACCCAAGTTTTGGAGATAGAAGACCCATATTTTACAGGAAGTATCTCACGTAAAGGGTTAAACAATCTACAAAAAATGGTCACTCTAAGATGAATAGATCCACAGGTATTAGGCCTAAAATATGGGGAAAAACACATTCTTGCCCAACTCCAGAGCCATATTCCAAAAAACTGAGTTAATGGATCAGGTCCATTTTTTTTATTTTTGAAAGATCAAATTATTGTTAAACTTATATGAAAAAATTGGGAGGGTGTTTTGGCCCATTTCATCACAATTAATTTTCAAACGTGGGCTATATGTGGGTGGGTGATTGTTTTTTTCCTCTTGATTCCTAGGGGTGTGTCCACCCTATTTCAGAGCCATATTCCAAAAAAACTGAGTTAATGGACCAGGTCCATTTTTTTTTTTTTTTTTTTACTTTGAAAGATCAAACTATTGTTAAACTTACATAAAACATTTGAGAGGGTGTTATGCCCCATTTTGTCACAATTAATTTTCAAACATGGGGTATATGTTGGGGTTTTCCTCTCGATCCCTAGGGGTGTGTCCACCCAACTCCAGAGCCATATTGCAAACATTGACTTTTGTCTTATGACAATGTTTACCTTTACCACGTGTGACTATATTTACATTGCCATGTCAAAGTCAATCAACTTTATTTGAGATATGTTTTGGATACTCCTCCTTTGCTTTTACCTTGGATCTTCCGCCCTTCCCTACATGTTTCTGTTATCATTTCAAATACAGATGCTTCTATGTGAAGTAATACCTGCATGCTGCATCTGAAAGAAGTAAACTCAACCAAATGCAGCAGCAATACAGTATTACATTTCACTCCTATGCATTTTTTTTTACTTTCCAGATTCAAATGTAAGACTTAGTTATCTTAAACATTTGCTTGCCTGGTTTAGACAGAAAAGATTTCAGACATCGCATTATTAAATTCATCCAGCCCAACCAAACAGACATGGCTTCTACATCATGGTGGTTGACAGACACACCCACAGATACAGCATGTGCACAATCAAACCGTGATTACCCATACCCCACCACCATAACCAGTCGACTTACATTTATGATTTTTTAAATTTTATTTTGATGTTTGTGCTAGTAATTAGCCTTTTGAAGCTCTACAAGCAAAAAGAGTGAAGGTGTAGTCGTCCTGTGATTTTATTGATTTTTTTTTTTGGTAGCATATTGGAAAAACGCTAGAGCCACCCTCATGTAGACAACATGGAAGATCATACAAATGGCTTTTGAATCTCATCCAAGATAGAATTTGTTCTGGGTGAACATTGAACTTTTAAGGAAGGCTCATGTTTCCACTCCAGTGCTGTTAACATTGCAGAAAATGACTAATGATTGAATCTATGCCAAAAACGGCATAGATTTGTTTAAAGTGAAGAAATTTTGAGATTTTTTTCAAAAAAAAAAAAGCATTTCACTTCAAATTATGAAGAGTCATTAATCAAGAGAGGTTTCAGTCATTGTTTTCATTAATGCAATGCAACTACAATGAGCATAAAATCTACTGTTGACTGAAAATGTTGATCAAACACCAAGCACTTTTATTACACGAAATTAAGGTAAAAACATGAATTTGTATGTTCTTCAATGGAGAATAAAAAGGTCAAAACATGACTATAAAGAACTCAACAAGGGAGAGGTGAATTTATCAGATCAATTCACATATTTAGTAAATGGTTGGATACAAATACAGCAGTCTCCAAAACACATAGCTATGTAAACATAGTCATAGGTAAACACACCCCTAGGAATCAAGAGGAAAAAAGCCCAACCACATATAGCCCATGTTTGAAAATGAATTGCGACGAAATGGGGCAAAACACCTTCCCAATTTTTTTTATATAAGTTTAACAATAATTTTGTCTTTCAAAAACAATCAATTGCACCTGATCCATTAATTCAGTTTCTTGGAATATGGCTCTAAAATTGGGTGGACGCACCCCTAGGAATCAAGAGGAAAAAACAATCACCCACCCACATACAGCCCATGTTTGAAAATTAATTGTGACAAAATGGGGCAAAACACCCTCCCAATTTTTTTATATAAGTTTAACAATAATTTGATCTTTCAAAAACAAAAAAATGGACCTGATCCATTAACTCAGTTTTTTGGAATATGGCTCTGAATTTGGGCACAAATGTGTTTTTCCCCATATTTGAGGCATAATACTTGTGGATCCATTCATCTTCGAGTGGTCATGTTTTGTAGAGAGTTTGACCTGTTGCCAGATATACTTTCTGTAAAATATAAGTCTTCTATGTCCAAAACTGGGGCCTTGACAACTCTTCAAAGTTACCATCTCATTTTGCCAAGCCATACTTTGGTAGAAGTTTGAGCGCCTGTGTCCTAAGTTATGCTTGAGCTACAATCCTGATATTCCATGTCTGGAGGCTATAACTACCATATATTGACAGTAGAAAATTTGAAGGCTATAGGTGAGATAGTTTACCAGATATTGCTGTTTAAAAACAGCCTTTAGATTATGATGCCAAAAAATGCCCGAAATGCATTCCAAATGAAATATTTCTTATTAAAAAACTATTGAGGTTATGAACCTAATATTTTGGATTATTACTATTAAAAATGGTATCTTTTTAGTAGAATTTTTCAGTATATTCTGAGATGGTCAAGCGGGGAATTTTCCAGAATTTGGGTGAATTGACATGAAATGACCCGTAACCAAAGCCTTTAATCCACTGAGCCCTAGCATAGACCATCATCAGGGTGATTTCCTTCTTACCTTTACTTTGCTCTTATCATAGTCATCTTATGGGCCATCTATGGTAAACATATGCATCCAGTCTAGGCAGAGATCGATCTGATCCTATGTTTTTATTTACATCAGCCTTAAAGGAATACTATACCTTTTTATAATAATGGGTTATTCACATCCTTTCATGGATTTATATATGTGGTAAAAATCGTTTTCGTCTCAGTGCATTCATTTTCCTAGTCTGGCAACCCCAATTGTACCATTTCCTTAGCTTTAGTTTAGCGTAGGTACTGGAATTTACTCTACTATTTCGCAACATTACACTCCAGCACCTATGCTAAGCTTTACCGTTGGAAGAATGCCAGCACAAATATATTTCAAATTTAGATAAAGGGGGTCTGGAAGAATTTACTGATACTGGGATGCTACAGTTTATGACTTAAATATGCAAAAATATGTCTTGACAGAATAATTCATTCATTTTGATGTTTTATAAATATTTTATTTTATTAAAAGGAGAATGGGGGAATAGACTCAGAGCTGTATCATACTGGATCCCTCCATACACAATGGACAACAAACACATTACAAACACATTGCATTTCCTACAACCACACTGCAGCATTGCATTTTTTTCAACCACATTACAGCATTGCATTTCCTGCAAACACAATGTAGCATTGCATTTCCTGCAAACACAATGCAGCATTGCATTTCCTACAACCACAATGCAGCATTGCATTTCCTGCAAACACACTGTAGCATTGCATTTCATAGATACTCCACTGTCTGATTGGGCTAAATGTGAGCTGCATGAGTCTTGAGGTTATTATATTATCCAAAGGGAGAAGACCTCATCGAATGACTGTGTGTCTGTGCGTGTTTACACCCCGTGTGTGTGTTCCCATGTGTGTGTGTTTGTGCGTGCCTGTGTGTGCATGTGTGTGTTTGTGTGTGTGTGTGTGTGTGTGTGTGTGTGTGTGTGCGCGCGCCCCATGTATGTGTTCCCGTGTGTGTGTGTGTGTGTGTGTGTGTGTGTGTGTTTGTGGTTCAGGTATGGGACGTGATGAAGGACGAGGCGGTGCGTAACTACCGCGGTCATCGAGGTCGTCTGCTGTGTGTCCAGTGGTCGCCCGTGGAGCCTGAGCTGGTCTGGACCGGAGGAGATGACTTCACCGTCCACGAGTGGAACGTGTCCAAACAGGAGCACTCCAAACCCCCCAAAGGTGACCAGCAGGAGTGTGTGTGTGTGTGTGTGTGTGTGTGTGTGTGTGTGTGTGTGTGTGACGAGTGGAGCGTCTCCAAACAGGAGCACTCCAAACCCCCCAAAGGTGACCAGCAGGTGTTTGTTGGTATCAGAGATTAGTGACTGGCAGACCCATTTTTTAAAGGTTATCAAAGTCAAAGTCAAAGCGAACTTTATTGTCAATCAAGCACTGCAACAGTACATTGCACACAGACTGAAATTGCATTTCTCAAAGCTCCAAATGTGCAGTTAAAATTAAGACATACAACTGAGATGTATAAGACATCACAACTCACTACACATAAAGTGCAAAGATATCAAGATATCAGGCATGGTAATAATAGATAACAGTAACATGATAACAGACAACTTAACAGACATTGTGAGCATACATTCTGGACTGTCAGTGTTTCAGAAGTCTTGAGGTATGTTACTGGAGTGCAAAACATGAGTTAACAAGGTGCAAGTGAGGGAAAGTTGCAGTGTTGTGCAGTGCAACTTGGTAAAAGATGGGGAGCAATAAAAAATAAATAGCCTATGCCTTATTTTGTACAGCAGCTTTCACAGTAGAAAAGATTTACATTTTCTGGGGATTTAGTCAAGGAGGGAGGTGTTAAGGTGGCAACATACCCGACGTGTCTGCTGGTGCGCGCGCCATCGGTGACGTCACATGTTCGTACGAACTCTTTATACCCGCCGCACGACCAAATTCGACAGAAGCGCCGTTTTGGCATTATTCTCCCAAACAGCAGATGGCGCTGTACAGCGAAATCGCATAGGCTACAGTAACTTACAGGCAGTGAGTTAACCCTGTGCTTGCTTTGTTTGACTGTACTTAGTTGTGGATAAAATTTATGGATTAAATAAACATGATAAGTATCTCCAAGTTTCTGGTGAGTGTTTGCATACAACCCCTGATAGTATTGTAGGCATGTTTCAGTTTGTAAAAACGTTGTCAGGGATGTTAGGACGGACGGATGACTGGGCTAAATTTAGCTTAACAATCAAGGTTTAAAAACGTTTCATCTATGATAAGTATTTCCAAGTTTCTGGTGAGTGTTTGCATACAACCCCTGGTAGTATTGTATGCATGTTTCAGTTGGTAAAAACGTTGTGAGGGATGTTAGGACGGACGGATGACTGGGTTAAATTTAGTTTAACAATCAAGGTCTTAAAAACGTTTCATCCATGCTTTAAGATGTTCATGCATTAGCTGAAGATATGGTTATGTGTCAGATAGCAGGGTGATGAATGCTTCTTGGCAGAAGAGGGTGAAATAAGCTCTCATGCATCTTGGTGTAGTTGCTTATGAATGGGCCAGCTGAGTGGCGCATAGGGCTGGCGCGCGGCGAGTTACAAAATCTGTCGTGCGCACGACCTCGCGAAATTCCCCTGAAAAGCGTCGCGCGCCAAGGGGGTCCACGTCATTTTGACGTCACACAACGGCGCGCGCCGCTTGCGCGCGACGGTGTAAATTCAGTTTTAGTTGTGCTCAATGGTTGTTGCCAAGGTGACCCCCTTAACTATGTATCACTATAAACAATAAAATGACTATAAACATTTAGTGGATGTGTCCATGTGAATGTAGAAATGTATTATGTGTCCATGTGCATGTAAACATGTAGTGAATGTGTCCATGTGAGGCCCCCACTCAAAACCTTAAAACTCAAAAACATTCAGAGCCATTGTTTTCTGCTTCCTGATCATTGATTGAGGTCAGAAGAAAGCCCTGGTGCAAACACAGCTTTATCCTGCTTGCTCAAGTAGTCTTGCTCCCTTGCAAGACTGCATCCTGGGCTTGACAGAGATGATTGAGGAGGGTCCTAATATCTCATACTGACCCCTTCCTGACCCCTCTCGATGGCCTTTCTGAATTTAGTTTGAAGATTTTGAAAAGCTTGTGGATCAAATGGACATCAATGTGTTTTGTGCAAAACTTTAACTGTCCTCCTGCATGCTTCAGATGGCTTTGCAAGCTTAAGACGTCTTTACATTTTTTAGATGTCTTTCCATTTTTTTGTCTTTCCATGTCCCTTGTGCTACATGATACTTATATGGGAAGACGGAAGTGAGACGGGCTACATGTGGTCAGACTCTTTTTAAAGCACCCCTCTCCTCTCCTCTCCTCTCCTCCTCTCTTCACCACCTCCTCTTATCTCCTCTCCTCCTCCTCCTCCTTCTCTCCTCTCTTTTCCTCTCTTTTCCTCTCTTCTCTTCTCCTCTCCTCTCTTTTCCTATCGTCTCTTCTCCTCTCCACCTCTCCTCTCCTCCTCTCTTCCTCTCCTCCCTCTCCTCTCTCTCTCCCCTCCTCTCTGCCCTGTAGGGAAGCGAGCTCAGCAGTTCAAGGCCAAGCTGAAGAAGAAGAAGAAACTGACAGGAAAAGGAGGGATGAGGATCGAGGGCAACGAGGAGGAGAGAGGAGGAGGAGGAGGAGGAGGAGAGGAGGAAGAGGAAGAGAAAGGGACGAAGCTGATTGGTGCTGTGGAGGAGAGGGAGGAGCCTGAGGTGACTCCGCCCAGTAATGGGGAGAGAGAGGAAGAGGAGGAGGAGGAAGAGAGAAGCAGTGTGAGCACCCCACTTACTCCAGGTACAACATGCTTACACACACACACACACACACACACACACACACACACACACACACACACACACACACACACACACACACACACACACACACACACACACAATGGGGAGAGGGAGAGAGAGGAGGAGGAGAAGGAGAAAGAGAGAGGAAGTGTGAGCCCATTACTAACGCCAGGTACAACACGTGTACATGAACACTCACACACACAGTATATACACACACACACACAATATGGAGAGGGAGGAGGAGAGAGGCAGTGTGAACACCCCACTGACGCTAGGTACGACATGCATAAACACACACACACACACACACACACACACACACATACACACACACACACACACACACACACACACACACACACACAGTATACACACACACACACACACACATACACACATACAGTATATACACACACACACACACACATGCTCACACACACACACACACACACACACACACAACACACACAACACACACACACACACACACACACACAACACACACACACACACACACACACACACACACACACACACACAGCCTGAGATGACTCTGCCCAGTAATGGGGAGAGGAAGAGAGAGGCAGTGTGAGCACCCCATTGACGCTAGGTACGACATGCACGCGCACACACACACACACATGCTCAAACACACATACAGTATACGCACACACAACTAACACAGCCTCACCCCCACCCCCTGTGTGAAAATGTCTATCTTCACTTTCAGTAACTCCCACATACCTCTGATGCAACACTCACTAACCCTAGGTGGCAATGATAAGACTATTTACGGTCGGAAGATCTAACTGTTACACTGGCGGTTAATGTGGTCACTCCATAACGGGATGTCGGGCAGGAGAGGCAGTGTGAGCAGCCCACTTACTCAAGGGACGACACGCATACAAACACACACACACACACACACACACACACACACAATGGGGAGAGAGAGGAGGAGGAGAAAGAGAGAGGCAGTGTGAGCACCCCACATACTCCAGGTACGGCACACACACACACACACACACACACACAATGGGGAGAAGGAGAGGAAGAGAGAGTTAAAGTGTGAGCACCCCACTTACTCTAGGTACGACACATTTACATGAACACACACAATTGTGTGTAAGGTATAATGAGTAGGACGTTATGGCATCATGTAACTTGTGAGGTGTTAACACACTCATTCACACACACTCATTCACTTACAAACAGAATATTGCAAGTTGTTGAATCTGATTGCATTTGTGTTTTCTATGGCCTTTTACGTTGCAC
>JAODXP020000868.1:40000-42500 GCA_027497455.2 Sardinella longiceps | reverse complement strand
AGGGAGAGAAAGCATGCATACATAATTGTGCCTAACAATAAGTGCAATTGTGTTGTATGTGTTTGTGCGTGCGTGTGTGTTCGTTCGTATGTGTGTGTGTTTTTGAAAGAGATGGAATGTGAGTATGAGTGTACTGCATGCATATGTACGTGCAATTGTGGTGTGTATGTATGTGTGTGTGTGTGTGTGTGTGTGAGAGAGAGAGAAGTGTGAGTATGATTGTGTGTCTTGGCCTAATCTCAAGACCTGGGAGGCCCCTTCAAAAGGTGTTGGAAGAAGACAGTAAGTGTGTGTGTGTGTGTGTGTGTGTATGCGCGTGTGCATGCGTTTGGCGTGTGTGAGAAAGAGGGAGAGACAGTATGCATGCATAATTGTGCCTTTGTGTCAAACCTTTGTGTCAAACCTGCATGCACATGTACGTGCAATTGTGGTGTATGTGTTCATGCGTGTGTGTGTGTACTTGCGTGTTGGTGTGAATGTGTGTCCCTACTTGTTAAAACCCACCGCATAGAAGAGTTTTGATTTCTCTTTTGCTAACATGTTCATTACTGGGAGAGAGAGGGAGAGGGAGAGAGGGAGAGAGGGAGAGAGCTTTCTAAACACACAATTGTGAATCAATCTGTGAACTGGGTTGTTGTACATGGATACATGCTGTTACTCAAAGCTGTTGGAGTGCATTACCCAGCTAGGATATGACTGTAGGCTAATTAGTGACTTGAATTTGATGCGAGCAGCCAGGGACAGCCAGTGGAGCTCCCTGAACAGTGGAGACACATGTGATCTCTTTGGCTGGTTGAAGACCAGGCGTGCAGTAGCCTTCTGGATCATCAGTAGTGGTTTTACCGCACAGGCTGGTAGACCTGTTAGAAGAGTGTTGCAATAGTCGAGGCGAGAGATAACCAGCGTCTGAACCAGGACCTGTGTTGCATGTTGAGTAAGGTACGGCCTGAGTTTCTAATGTTGAATAGAGAGAAACGGCACGACCTAGCAACAGCCGCAACATGATCCGTGAAGGTCAGCTGGTCATCCATTATTACGCCTAGGTTTCTTGCAGCCTTGGTAGGAGCAACAGATAGGGAGTCTATCTTAATGCTGATGTTGTGGTGTAGGGTTTGCCTGGCTGGGATGATAAGCAGTTCCGTTTTTGAGAGGTTCAGTTGAAGGTGGTTGTCTTTCATCCATGCAGATATGTCAGAGAGACAGTCAGAGATCCGTGTTGTCACTGTAGAATCGCCAGGAGGAAAAGATAGATAAAGTTGGGTGTCATCTGCATAGCAGTGGTAGGAAAAACCATGCGAGTGGATGACTGGACCCAGTGTTGTTGTGTACAAAGCAAAGAGGAGGGGCCCCAGTACTGAGCCTTGGGGTACTCCTGTGGTAAGGTAGTGCTTTGCTGAGGTTTTGCCAAGCCATGACACATTTAATGTTCGTCCAGTGAGGTAGGATCCGAACCAGGAGTGTGCTTTGCCGCCAACGCCCATGCTTCTGAGTTTATCCAGAAGAATTCTATGGTTGACTGTATCAAACGCTGCTGATAGGTCAAGTAGAATGAGAACTGATGATTGTCCTGCTGCTTTGGCTTCTTTAAGAGCTTCTGTTACTGAGAGGAGTGGCGTTTCCGTAGAGTGTCCACTTCTGAAGCCAGATTGTTTGCAATCCAGGAGGTTATGCTGAGTCAGAAAATCCATGACTTGTTTGAAGAGCGTTCTTTCAATGGTTTTAGATAGGAAAGGAAGAAGAGAGACAGGTCAATAGTGCTCCACTTGCGTGGGAGAGAGAGATGGTTTTTTGAGCAGTGGTCTTACTTGAGCTTGTTTGAAGGTGGTGGTAAATGTCCCTGAAGTTAGAGAAGCGTTGATAACATGAGTGGTTGCCTCGACAATTGTAGGAGTAATGTCCTGTAGAAGAGTAGTTTGACTTGGGTCCAACTGGCAGGATGTCGGACGACTGCCTGTGAGAAGCTTAGTCACATCACTTTCTGATAGAGAAGCAAATGAAGTAAATGAAGCCGGAGGAAGCCTTTGTGTAGTCATCTGTATGGGTGGGTCCGAGAATCTGCTGCTGATTGCTGCTACTTTGTCAGTGAAGAATTCAGCAAAGGTGTCAGCTGTGAGGTTGGTTGCAGGAGGCGGTGGTGGAGGGTTCAGTAGAGATTTGAACGTGGAGAACAGTTTCTTGGTGTCCGTAGCATTGATGATCTTGTCCTGGTAGAATTCCTTTTTGCAGAAGTGATGATGGATGAGAAGAATGCTAACAATGTTTGGAATTGTGTTAGATCTGAAGGGTCCTTAGTCTTGCGCCATTTCCTCTCTGAGGCTCTGAGGTTAGTGCGCATCGAACGAAGAGAGTCAGTTAGCCATCCGTGAGACTGAGTGGATCGAGCTGGTCTGGTGGTCAGAGGACACAGGCGATCCAAGCAGGAGCTCATATTAGTGACATATTTTATTCAGTCAGCAACAAAGCACAATTCCCATGGGGCAAAGGTAACTGGGGAACAACA
>JAODXP020000868.1:12500-32500 GCA_027497455.2 Sardinella longiceps | reverse complement strand
CATTGCTGTTTCCTCAGATACGCTTTCATTTCCGTCCATTCAGTTCAGCTTGGTCATCAGTTCATAGTTCCCCCTTGAAAGTCTGTGTTGTTGACGAGCAGTCTTTTTTTTTTGAGATATTGTTTAGGGCTTTTTGCCTTTAATTGATATTTGACAGAGGAGAGAGAGACAGGAAATGAGTTGGAGAGAGATGGGTAAGGATCGGGAAATGAACCCTCGTCCCCAGATTTATGGTGCTAGACCGCTAAGACCAGATTTATGGTACTAGACCGCTAAAACCAGATTAATGGTACTAGACCGCTAAGACCAGATTTATGGTGCTAGACCGCTAAGACCAGATTTATGGTACTAGACCGCTAAAACCAGATTATTGGTACTAGACTGCTAAAACCAGATTTATGGTACTAGGCCGCTAAGACCAGATTTATGGTACTAGGCCACTAAAACCAGATTTATGGTACTAGAATGCTAAGCCGCTAAAACCAGATTAATGGTACTAGACCGCTAAGCCCCCATGTTAACGAACCCCTCTCTAATTTCAGCTACCTCGCCGTGGGCCGAGACTTTGATGCGGCAAAGATCATCGGGCGAAAGGGTGATGCTGCATCTCTTCGGGCGGCCGCTACGCTAGCGCGGGTCAGCGGGCACCAGGAGCTCTCGCGCTCGTTCTCCCTACGGTGTGCGAAGGACCTGGCTACGGCGCAGGACTGGCGAGAGGCACAGGAAGTGCTTCTGCAGGAGAACCTGCTGGTGGGTCACACAACATCACGCAATGTGACATATACACACACAAACACACACACGCACACACACTTACACTCTACCATCACGTGAAACCACAGGCCACAAATATAACCCAACAAAAGAAAACGTGCATCTCTAACCTAAAATAGGAATTGTCTGATTAAGCAACTTAGATACTTCCTCTGACTGGGGACTGACGTGCCATCATTTTTGCTTTGACCTTGCCCCTAAATAGAGGAAAGCTTGTTATACCAACTGACTGTTAACCAAAGTTAATGCATTGATTTTACTCAATATCTTAGTTGTTACAACACATACATAAATAGTGGCAGAGTTTGTTTGTGTTTATTTTGACTGGCATCTCCTCTCTCTCTTGTTAGACCCACCGTCTGCTGTACAGCGTCAACGAGATGCTGGTGACGCACCTTGCACCGGTAGGCGTGGTCACTTGGAGCCCCGCCTCAACACATGATTGGTCCATTCCCTGTGCCAATGACTTCCTGCGGGCAGTGGAGGGCGTGTGGCAGCAGGAGTTTGCCATCTCTGCCAGCAGTCCTGATCGCCTCCGGGCAGCCCTGGAGGAGCTAGCTGGGATGGACAACCCCCCAACCACCGCTAACATGCCCCTCAGACAGGTATACTTTACCATCTACCAACCACCGCCAACATGCCCCTCAAACAGGTACATTTTACCATCTACCAACCACCGCTAACATGCCCCTCAAACAGGTATACTTTACCATCTACCTACCCCCCAACCACCGCTAACATGCCCCTCAAACAGGTATACTTTACCATCTACCAACCCCCCAACCACCGCTAACATGCCCCTCAAACAGGTATACTTTACTATCTACCTACCCCCCAACCACCACTAACATGCCCCTCAAACAGGTATACTTTACTATCTACCTACCCCCCAACCACCGCTAACATGCCCCTCAAACAGGTACACTTTACCATCTACCAACCACCGCCAACATGCCCCTCAAACAGGTATGCTTTACCATCTACCTACCCCCAACCACCACTAACATGCCCCTCAAACAGGTATACTTTACCATCTACCAACCCCCCAACCACCGCTAACATGCCCCTCAGACAGGTATACTTTACCATCTACCAACCACCGCTAACATGCCCCTCAAACAGGTACATTTTACCATCTACCTACCCCCCAACCACCCTAACATGCCCCTCAAACAGGTATACTTTACCATCTACCTACCCCCCAACCACCCTAACATGCCCCTCAAACAGGTATACTTTGACATCTACCAACCACTGCTAACATGCCCCTCAAACAGGTATACTTTACCATCTACCAACCCCCCAACCACCGCTAACATAACCCTTCAAACAGGTATACTTTACCATCTACCAATGCCCCAACCACCGCTAACATAACCCTTCAAACAGGTATACTTTACCATCTACCAACCCCCCAACCACCGCTAACATAACCCTTCAAACAGGTATACTTTACCATCTACCAATGCCCCAATCACATCCAACATATCCCTCAAACAGATACTTTTTACCATGTGCTAACCCACCAATCATGGCCAACATGCCCCCAGAAAAGGTACAATTTTATCAATTTCCCCTGCAAACATGCACCTCAAACTTTTACACTTTAGCATCTACAAATACCAATGTTCCTATCAAACCTATTGACCCTGTCCACTGCCAATGACTTTTTTGTGTACTTTTATTTTTGTAGCACTATTTATTGTTGTTTTTATTTATAGTTTTTTAAAATGGTGCTCTGTAAACAAGCCTGTGTTTCCCCCACTTAGCTCCTGTCTCAGGTTGCCGTGGATGTGTCGCTGGGCATGCTAAGTTGGTTGTTAGGTGACGGTGATGCAGCTCTAGAACACTTCTTGCATGCTGTGGTTGGTGGTTCTGAGGCGAGCAACTTCACCCTCATGTCAGAGACCTGCACCCTCCTCTTCCCTCAAGGTTGGTGAGAAATTTCTTGGCATTTATGGGTGCTGTCGGGCCAACACCAGAGGCCCCAAATGTAGTAAAATCACAACAGCAGTTGGTGACTGTAAATGTCATATGGAAAAGAAAGAAAGGAGGGAAAAAAACCTGTGTGATTGTGATGTTGACTGTTTCCATTGTGGTCACATTTACCAGCCTCTGGTGGGGGAAAGCAAGATGAAAGGTCAAAAAGTCTTTGCCCACTTAGCCCAGACACACTGGTATAATTAAACAGTCCTAAGAGGTGCAGACTTGTAAAAGCAGGCAAGCCAAATTCCTGTTTTGCTCGTTAAAAATCAGAGAGAGAGGAAATGATTTCATTGTGGTGGCAACTGTGACTTCCTACATCTGACATCATGCCTTAAAGGGGACAAGACATAGAATGAATTAATTGAGTATTGTACCTTGTCCTCTAATGTTAAAATACAATATGTTCAATAGTGTTTTATCAAAAATAATATCAAGTGGTATTTTACAAGCATAATTAACACCTCATATTTAAGAAGATGTGTATTGAAATGTTTTTTTTTTTTTTTTTGCCTAAACAACGCCCCACTCTGGGCACCTCAATTGAACTGCAATGGCTTTGTGCTATTTGGCATCACTTGTAGGCTTTATTCTAATTTGCCCATATTTTAGTGACTATTTTTAAATGTAAGATTTCCATATGAAAGAGGGCAGAACCATTTCTCATGTTCATGATAGCTCTTTGACCATGCACAACCTCTCTTAATTCATCAAAGCCAATGTAAAATTCAATTCAATTCAATTCAATTCAATTTTATTTGTAGAGCGCACAAATACAGTACATTGTCTCGCGGCGCTTTACAGACAGTACGGGAAGCATCCGTGAGAATCAGGGGAAAGGAAAAACTCCCTTCGCTTTGTAAATAATTTGTTATGTAGGAAGAAACCTTGAGCAGATCCACGCCTCATGGACTCAGCCTACCTGCCTGGGGCCTAATAAAGTATCCGTAAAGTCTGATGCATAGATTGACCATGGTTAACACAAAACAGTATGAGTACTGAATATAGTCAGAGATGATGTACACATAGTTTGTGTGACAGTCAGGGCCAAGGGATGGAGTCAGTAGTTGGAGTGTGGGATTAGTCAGTAGTTGGAGTGGGATCAGAGTTCATTGGTTGTTGGTCGCCATCTAAGTAGTGGTCATCAGGGGGCCATCAGGCCAGTTCCATCACGGGCCTCAGAGAAAAGAGGAGGATGGTCCTGGTGTGTGGCTCCGGGGAGGTTGGTCAGCATCCGTAGTGGGGTAGGGTTGGTGGCAGGGAGGTACGGGAGGTTCATCACTCAGCCAGTGTGTCGGGGCAGAGGAGGCAAGAGAAACAAAAAGAAACAGAAACAGAAACAAGAGGATTAGGCCAATCTAGGAGGATATCACTTCATGATATCGGTCATATAATCTAGCTAGAGTGAGGAGAGGGAGAGAGAGAGAGGGAGAAAGAGGGTTGTACAGGATGGCAAGTGTGCAGAAGGTGGCAGCACTAGGCTATCGCAGCATAACTAAGGTATGGTACATGGCATCTCACCAACCCAGAAGGGGGTGGTCAGTGGCCGCCTTGGAAAAACAGCAGAGGTAGCCCTCCCAGGAAAGCCCAAGAGGAGTGGTGATATGCCATGGCCCACTCCTAATTATAGGAAATGTCAAAAAGGAAGGTTTTAAGTCTAGACTTAAAGGTATTGAGAGTGTCCACTTCGCGAATGTAGGGAGGAATAGAATTCCATAGAAGAGGTGCTCGATAGGCAAAAGCTCTTCCCCCAATTGTAGTTTTAGATATGGTCACTTTTTCAAGGAGACCAGCATTTTGAGATCTCAGAGGTCTTGCTGGATTGTATGGAACAAGTAAATCTGTAATATATGCAGGAGCTAAGCCATTAAGTGCCTTATACGTCATGAGAAGGATTTTGAAGTCAATTCGACTTTTGACAGGAAGCCAGTGTAGAGATGCTAGAATGGGAGAAATATGTTCATATTTCTTAGTTCTAGTGAGTGTTCTAGCTGCTGCATTTTGGATTATCTGTAGACTTTTAATGCAGGTGTTACCCTGAGAACAGAGCATTGCAGTAGTCGAGTAAGGAGGTAACAAATACATGTATAAGTTTTTCAGCATCCTCAAAGGACAGGAACTTCCTAACCTTAGCAATGTTTCTAAGGTGAAAAATGATGTTTTAGAAATGTGCTTTACATGGCTATTCAGGGAGAGGTCTTGATCAATAATTACCCCCAGATCTTTCACTTGTGAGCTAAATGAGAGTGTAGGACTGCTAAGTGAGCTATGATGGTGGAGCGAGGTGTCCTTCAGTTGTTTAGAGGCAATCATCATAACTTCAGTTTTATCTGAGTTCAAGCATGAGAAATTTTTTGACATCCAAACTTTAATGTCTTCAAGACAGGCATTGAGTTTGGTTGTCGGAGTGCAGTCGCTAGGCTTCATAGAGAGATAAAGCTGTGTATCATCTGCGTATGAGTGAAATGCAATGCCATGTTTCCTAATGATTTCACCCAGAGGTAGCATATAGAGAGAGAATAGTAGGGGGCCCAGTACTGAGCCTTGCGGAACGCCATATTTAACTTTAGCATGATAAGATGAGACGTTGTGGGCAGGTACAAATTGGTATCGATCAGTGAGGTAGGATTTGAACCAAGCTAATGCTGAATCTCTAATGCCTATCGTATGTTCGAGTCTGTGTAGTAGGATATCGTGGTCAATGGTGTCAAAAGCTGCACTAAGATCAAGTAAAATTAATATGGATATATTACCATTGTCCATGGAAAGAAGGAGGTCGTTAAAGACTTTAACTAAGGCTGTTTCAGTGCTGTGATTAGCTCTAAATCCTGATTGGAAGACTTCCTGGATTTTGTTTTCGTCTAGGAAGCGACAAATTTGTTTGAACACAATTTTTTTCTAGAATTTTGGATATAAAAGGAAGGTTGGATATAGCCAGAACATCAGGGTCAAGGTTTGGTTTTTTAATCTATGGTTTAATGACTGATGTCTTGAAAGTAGTTGGTACACGTCAAATGGACAAATGGAGGGGAATGTTTACCAAGAAGGAATGTGATATGTGTATTAGAGGAGGACTCAGGGTGTGTGTTTAAAAAGCTGGTCAAATCAAGACTCTTGATAGATTTTAAGTATTATGTAGCAATGAATGAACTGGCCACATTTGAGACCATATGGTGTTATAAGAATGGGCAGCTTGTCATCGGAGAACATATGAATTGATTGTTTTGTATCAGTTTGTCAATTGTATTGTGTGTTGGAAGATTTCCTGTGTATCGTGAACTTTTAGTTCATTAAAGTGTTGTTTTAAAATTCAAAAAATTCTCTCTCTCTGTCTCTTAGGATCAGCATCTGTGAGTATGTACCAGAGCAACTGTGATGAGCCGTCCCCAGTGTCTCGTAGCCTGGAAGCGTTTATCTGTTACCAGCAGCTCTATAGAACATGGTGGGCCTGTTCTGGTTCCACTGGCCCAGACTCCCAGTCCAAAGTGGACCCCAATGGACTCCACCAGCAGGATTCTGACCACAGTACCAGCGGTCCAAACGGATGCGCTGAGAACACAGATTCCGCATCTCAGAACCCAGAGGCGAGCGAGTTGAGCAAGCTCCTTGTGGCGGCGAGTCGGAGTCTCCTGTCCGAGCCCTACGCTGCGTTGCAGGCCAGCCAGCGGGCCGTGTCTGAGGTCCAGAGGAGGGTGGGCTGCCTGGTGCAGAGGCACAGCAGCGGGCAGGACTTGGGGCCCAGTTCAGGGGCCACAGAACACACCGGTACCAGAACCGACACAGAACACACCGGTACCAGAACCGACACAGAACCACAGGCACAAACACAGTCACCTGCACCAGCACCATTACCTCAGCAGCCCAGGTATAGTCCAAAGGCACAGCTACTGTGGTCACACACACTTCTGCCTCATTCTTGTTCAGAGTGTGTGTGCGTGTGTGTGTGTGTGTGTGTGTGTGTCTTTCTTGTCTTGTCTGTCTGCCTGTCAAGCCCAACTCAATTTTCTATGAAGGATCATTTATCATGTTATTTGCTCTTGTCACTCAGCCAAGAAGAATCAGCCTGTGAAGAGTCATTGCCGTCCCTGGTGGCCTCTCTAGCAGAGCATAACAAAGCTATAGCAGAGATGCCCCAACATGTCAAAGTAAGTGCTGCTGGCACGTCTCCCAGATAATTATATAACTGCTGAATTTCCCTGTATCCAGTGTTAGACGTTGTAGAGTACTGTAGACTATATGTGACTTAGCCAGTGTAATGGATGCCAACTAGCTCTTATAAAACTGGCGGCATTACGAGAGCGTGTCTATGTTCCCACAGCTCTATGTTCCCACAACTCTATGTTTCCATAGCCCTATGTTCCCACAGCTCTATGTTCCCACAGCCCTATATTCTCACATTTCTAAGAGGTTTTTTTTTTCTTTCTTCAAAGTCAGGTACTGTAGTCCCACATTTCTACCCCTGCCTGGTAGACCCCCTATGTAAGTTCAAGCAAGAATCGATCTTTGGTATTATTTGCCCTCAATGGTGCCTTCCAGGTAGTGGGGTTAGGTTTTGGGTAAGGTTCTTTTATGCTGTGCTTCCTAGATTTATATTCGCAATGAAAACGATATTCATCCACTCTCGTTTTCAGAACGTTTTGCATCCACATTCCACAACGATTTTATATTCATCCACCTCAGCGATCATTTTTTTAAATCGACCCTCAGCAATCATTTTTTGGAATCGTTTTCAGTTTCAAAATCCTCCATTCTAATGTGAACGGAAGGGCTAACTGGATAAATATTACCTGTGTTGGTGTGAACATGCCCTTATCGGAACATATTGCTGTGGGAAAATAGGGTCTAATTTGTTTTAAAAATCTTTGTAGTGTGAGCGCATGGGGCTGTGGGAACATAGGGCCCAATTTCCCAAATTTCCTAAGAATTTCCAAGAAATGTGGGAACATAGGGTTGTGGGAACATAGAGCTGTGGGAACATAGGGCGTAATTTCCAAAAATTCTGTGAAAAACAAATAATCCTAACAAATGTGGGAACATAGAGCTGTGGGAACATAGAGCTGTGGGAACATAGAGCTGTGGGAACATAGAGCTGACCCCGGCATTACATGTAAATCCTCACAACTCAATTCCTTTGGTGAGAATTCAGTCTTGCTTTCACCGCGGTGAAGATAGACATTTAGCGAATATGCGAATATCTATCGAATATCCAACGTGAAACTATCTTCACCGCGGTCTTGCTTTCTTCTTTTCCCCCTCTCTCCAGAAGTTCCCATTTCCGAGAGTGGTGGAATGCTGTATGCTAATACTGTATATAAGCCAGACTCCTGAAATCACCTCTACTGCCCTAAGGGCTGAAGCACTCTCTCTACTACAGAAACATGGTGTCTGGCTCCAGCCAGCATGGAAGAGATTCATGTAGTCATATTTGAGGTTGTGTATATCAGAGACACTTAATGTATATGAGTGTATATGCACCTGTGATGATTTTTGTAACTTTTTTCTTTTTTTTTCAGTCTTGACAGAAACATTACTGTAATAATGAATTAATAAAATAATGATTAACTCAACACAAATAGTTTATTCAATGCATGAAAGGTAAAAAAAAAAAAAATGCTATTTTTTATCTTATTTTTTTCTATGTGGGCTGGGCAACTGAGAGTGACGTATGGACCAGGAAAGGAATGAAAAGTGAAAAGTGCCGGGCTGTAGTTTAGAAAGGTTGAAACGCAACTAGTCCTCCTATATTAGTGTCTCTGACGCCACTCAAACAGCAGACAGTGTTCGTTTTCAATTTCGTCTTGCAAGCGCGATTTCCTCAGTCACAAACACAATTTCCTATAGGTTTGTCTTGAGTCCAGGAGTACCAAACTAAAATCATACGGCGACACCGTTGAAGCACAGAAGCGTTCTATCTACGGACTACTTGGCAGGTGAGTTGGGGACGGACGGACTATTATCAGCGAACAGTGTCGAAGTTTGCGATGGTGCACTGCACTTGGTCCTGTAGTTTCGCTTTTCTCTTCTGGTAAAAATAACTAGGTCACTAGTGTCCTAACTTTATAATTTTAAAATAGCTACTGAGGCTAGAGTCTGACGAAGTACACACATTGTGAAAATTTCGGAATTGCATGCAAATTGCATGTCATGCGAGAGTTTGTGTGGAGTGGCCAACTTTGCACAACTCCACGTTGTTGTAACGGGCTATAATATAGCCGCTATATCATTGGCTTACCTAATGTCAATGCTTCATCTTGCAAAGTAGATCTGTTCCCTACGGCAACAGGCAATATGCTACTGACGACAGCCCTGGCCGATGCGTTGAGTTGACACCTGTAAACCTGAATGTTTGTGTCTGCGACTACCACACCAAAATGCCTTAGAAATAATAATAATAATAATAAATAGCCTTCCTATTTAATCGGAAGAGGAAAAAAAATCAGCCTCATAACAACCAGTGAGGTTCCTATAGGTTCCTTCCCTGAATGTCTAACTCTAAAATAAGTAGATTCTGTAGCCTACAATTATGGGACAAAGGTGCACTAGGTCTATGAGAACGTAGGCCATGCTTTTTAATGTTATGTACACGGCAAGAAACGGATTAATAGCCCGAGAGGCAAAGTTGGGCCCTACTGGCAGACCAACCCTCCCGCACAACAGCCCGGTCAAAATGACTCAAAATAGAATTAGCCTATTGGTAAGAACTAAACTTGTGTTTGGAGGAGAAAGAATGCCGTGTTGCATCCAAAGAACACCATAGTCCTACTGTGAAGCATCCAAAGAACAACATAGTCCTACTGTGAAGCATTGGGTGAAGCATCATGCTTTAAGGCTGTATCCACCAGGATAACTGATCCGTATAAGGAAGGAATGAATGGAGCTATCTATTGTCGGCTTTTGAGTGATGATCTCCTTCTATCAGTAAGGGTGTCTATAATGAAACGTGGCCGGGTGGCTTCGTAAGAAGCACGTCAAGGTCCTGGAGTGGCCTTGCCAGTCTCCATATCTTCAGAAAATCTTAGGAGGGAGTGGAGAGTCTGTGTTGCCCAGCCCCAAGCATCACTAGTGATAATCTAGATGATAGCATATCTGCATGGAGGAATGGGCCAAAAACCAGCAACAGTAAAAACAGAAAAGGTTTTATATCTGTCATTGCCTAGAAGTAGGACCTAGCTTAGAGAAGCGTTCAGGAACCTTCGTACACCAGGCAACGTTTTTACTGTTAATTTACCAGCCTCGAAGTCACTTCGATGATTACATGGTTCATTACAGGTAGACCGATGGCTCTATCGTCAGACTCTAGCATTTGTTTTGCGGTAATCCCGCTTGCAGGAAGGCTGGTGTCGGGTCCACAAAATAGAAACTGAAAGTAGATATAACCGAAATTGCATTTATTCCCGGTTTGTCAGACAAGTAGCCTACTAATGCACGAAAATGATCATCTCTGGTTCGTACTCTTTGGTTTGCAAATAAATATCCCTGTAATAATTAATCTGAGATGTAGATTTTGTTTTTGGAAGTACATGCGTCCATGTGTGCCTACAAAATATTTAGAACAACCATTTAGAACCATTCGGTGGCCGAGTAGATGGATTTTTGTCATTGATCAAATACTTATTTTCCACCATAATTTGCAAAGAAATTCTTTAAAAATCTTACAGAATCTTTCTCATGATGTCTATCATAGTTGAAATATAGGCTATGATTTAATTTAAGAAAAATACTATTGGAGAGAACTTGCGCAATTGGTGGCTGACTGAGCACTTCTTTGCCCCAGGGACCACTGGTGGTTCGTAAGTAAGCTCAAGTGGTCGTCGAGGGGATGTCCCCAAAAGAAAATTAAATGTGAATTTTGTTTGTGTTTCTCAGTAACTTAATTTGAAGGCTGAAGATGAGTTCTCTGAATACAATGAGGCATTCCTGTAATTTTATTTAAAAACTATCTGAATTTGAAGGGCCTATAAATGCCTATTTAGAAGTGCCTATGCCTATAATGATGGTATTAATGACTTGCCTATACTGATTTGGTTAAATGGTAAAGGGTAGCAACATATGACTTGGAGAGAGGGCGTGGGGGCAGGAGAATCAATTCCTGAAAAACATTTTTTTGGGGAAAGTGGTCCTTGGTTGTGGAATGGTTTGAGAAACACTGGTGAAGATAGATGGATATGTGATGGTGGGAATCTGTGTATGATGCTATGCGGGAGACATGGTGTTGGGCTGAGTGCAACCCAGGGCTAATTGTATTCAATTAGTTTCTCATGCAGGCCACATTCTAAAATCAAGAACTCAGAACTTTGCTGCAGCCAGTAACAATATAACAGCCAGTGGTTAAAGTGGGATTTGGCTGAAGGGAGAACTCCCATATTTTGTGTCTGCACAAACAAAGAAAAATGAAGAATGACATGATATTATTCATTTATCTGTGCCGGAACTGCGTACCCTAACCCCCCTCCCCTGCCCCCTCCCCGCCCTTTTCCCTGTAGAATCATGCATCTATCTTGTAATGGAAGTATTCATAAAGTGTAGACCTACAGTTTACTCCTAGGCTTAGTCAAATATCTGCTATTGCATCAGGGCTATGGGCTTTTATGATAGCCTAGTCCTATTAGACCAGGGTTTCTCAAAGTTTAGATTACGTGAGGGCCAATTTTGGGACCCAACATTGCACTGAGGGCTGCCAAAGAGGCAGGGGGAAAAATCCCATTTGTAATCATTGTAATGACCAGGTTACATTATTGCAATAAATGAATGCCTATAGATCCCACTAAACACCACTAAATGGAGATTGATTCTTTCAAATCAATGTTCAGTTTTACAGATATTATGATACGTCATCGCCATTGGCCCCCGGGTCGCACTTTGAGAGCCTATGTAGGCCTATTAGACTCTGAGGCAGTGAGACCGATAGACCTACAATATACTCCTAGTTAGTCAGACATCTGCCATTGCACCACTGGCATTGCACCTGGGCTTGATTATGTTTGTGATGGCCTAGTCCTATGGTCTGAGCAAAGCTGTGCTGTTACACCATTGAGTTTATAAGGCTGTTAGTGCTCCCCTGCTGTTTGCAAGATGGTGACACTAGTGAGAGATTGCTCAATTAGCTGTTGGCTACTAAAGTCATCTTGCACACATGTTTCTGTTTTGCTTTGTTCTTCATGGATGGAAAAAAGGTAGAATACTTCAATAGTCTTTGAAAAGACAGCAAAAGCTTAGAATACTTCAATGGTCTTTGAAAAGACAGCAAGACGCTAGAATGCTTTGGTACTGTGGACAGACAGCAAGAGAGCAAGAGGCTAGAATACTTGAATAGTCTTTGGAAAGACAACAAGAGGCTGTGGTGCTCTTTGGACACACATCTTTAATGCTTCCAAGGTTCTCCAGTGTTTCACATCACAATACTATGAAACATGGGTAATTCCCTTTAGTAAAAGAAAGGGTGCAGCCAACCCGTCATGCACTTCAGGTTTTAACAGCGGGACACCTCTAGCGGAATAACCATGATTGCATGCTTACATGACTGTTACACACTTTCCATCAGTTCTGGTGGTGGTGAGCGTGGTGGTGGTGGGGCATCTGGCAAGCACACAGAGGGAGTGAAAGTGAGTGTAGAACTTAAAGAAAGAACTGCTTTCAAAACACTGGATAAAGTGGTTAACTGTTGATAAAGTGCAGTGTTTCCCATACATAGACCATTGTGGGGCGGGCCGCCACAGAATGGAATCCTATCGCCACATAATAAGACTCACGATTAGAAAAAAAAAAAAAAAAAAAAAACTCGCGGAAAAAAAAAAAAAAAAAAAAAAATCAGTTGCGTATCGTTCCACTTCACTCACACCTGTATCGTTCCTTTCCTTCGCCCCTTGCACGCGCGCACCAGGGTTTCCCCACAGCGCTTTAAGGCTAATTCACCTTGCCAAAAACTGCCCGCCGCCTTGCTTACGTACCCCGGATTTTTTTTTAACGCATAGACCTACATAAAAAGGCCGGTCGCATCATTATCACTGCGCGATGAGGCCATATAGCGGCATCTGAAAGTTACTGCTCCATCGGCAATGTTACCTTTTGCTACGCCAACATTATTAGTTTAAAAGAAGAGGCTAATTAACCAACAACTGTAATTCATACCATGATCGTGGGTAGAACACCTGGGGTTGTGTTTTAACGTTTAATCAAGAGAATATGTGTAGCCTGTGGACGTGGCTTATCAAAATTGTCCATGCTCATCTTTACAGAAAAAAAATCTGCACGTTAATAGCAGTTCACTAAAGTCACCAAAGCGTCAAAGTTAGCTGTCAACGTTAGTTGGTTTACGATCAATAAACACAAGCGCTACTTACGGTAACGGTATTTGCAATAATTTCTTGCCTATGCCTGTAATGATTAACCAATTGGAAAGCACACGCAACAAATGTTCTGTTGCGCACACAGACACTGCTCCCTCCCTGCCGGTCTCCTCATCATGCATATATGTTCCTTATTGATTTGGTGCAGGAGATAAGCCTACAGTCCTAATACTTTTTGTAAACCTTAAACTCATACAATTTATTCGTCAAGTTGGATTTAATTAATGTGACCTGTTTCACAGCAATTTATCATTGTGCCATGAGTGTGGCTGTACTGCAAGTAGCCTAATTGGTACAATGTCAGATGACACTTAATGACTTTAGAAGCCAATAGCCTTGAGGAAAAGGTCTCTTTTTACATTGAACAGTTGGGATAAAAACATTTTTTGATGAAGAATAAAAGGCAACGGCTTGGTCATTTTAACAGGCATTCTATTGCTGTTTAAAACCTCAAAATTAAGTTTTATCCCATTACTTGATTAATTGATTATATAATAGGTTACTGTGATTGTAGCCTTTAAACTTTACCTACTTTATTTATTTGTTAAGTAAAGTAAGGCTGTTGCCAATTTAAATTTGTGCCCCATCGGGCAACGCCCCCTCCCCCCTGGCCATCTACCCACCCTGGGGCGACCCCAACGTCGATTGCCCGGGCGACGCCCCCTCCCCCCTGGTCACCACCCTCATCGGCACAGTGGACCACCACAAATTGCTACCTAATCTGTGGGAAACACTGAAGTGACCTTAACAGAAGTGGTGGTGGCTATCTGTACAGTCATGTTCACACACTGCAATAGCCGTACAGATTGCTGCAAGACTGATTACTACATCCATGCCCAATTCCCCATGTCATTGTTGTAGGCCTACCTTCAAGAATTGGGCAAATGTGTGCAATTTGATTGTGCAATCCAGCCAGTTGAAGCAATTCAAAAACTAGGGCTATTTGAGATATTTGTCCCAGCCTGTCCCTGGTTACACACGGTTAAAATAGTTTCTCCAGACCAGTGGTTGTGTTTGCTTTTGGGGTGCATTGACATTTGAAGGCCTCCTTTGAGCCATGGAAAACAGTGTGGGAGACTACATGACTTATGAGAGAGGGGAAAAACACACACCCACCTTTTAATGGCACCTAAACTAAAAAAAAAAAAAAAATTGACAGTCAGAATTGAGGTATTAATGCCTAATCTGTGAGGGAGACTTTGTTTTTACAGTCTGGTGCTATAGCCAAGTGTGCTTGTGTGTGTGTGTGTGTGTGTGTGTGTGTGTGTGTGTGTGTGTGTGTGTGTACAGAAGATTTAGAAGAGCCATTTTGAATCCATCTCTTTAGCGAGCCCTTATAAGTTTACTCTCTGTATGACTTAGACACACCTGCACGCAGAAACCCTCACTCACACACACACACACACACACACACACAGTATACTAACAGTCTCCTGTGTGGCAGGTATCTGGCATGACGGTGAGGAGCTGCATGTTGTGGCGAGAGCTTGAGCTTGTGTGTGTGTCTGTGGTGATGCTACTCCAGTGGGGCCCTGTTCCCTCTCAAGGTAAGATCACCCCTCCTCTATTTTCACATGCAACACTTACAACACCCATATCTTTAGCTGCCACCGTTTCCTCTCAGTTGCTTCTTAAAGGAACACCAGGCAGGACTGTGGTTTTCTATCTCCGGTGCTCCACCTATAGTCACTGAATTTTTACACAAAAAAGCAACTGCGTTGTACATCCTCACCAATCGATGTGGGTTTATTTGTAAAGCAAAGATGAGGAACTAGGGATGATCATTTTTGTGCATTACGTTCACTGGCAAGCTGGTAATAAATGTGATGTTGGTTACATCAACTCTCTTAGTTTCATTTCCACCTACCCGAAACCCCAGGTTTGTAGTAACCACATAATCCATGCGAGAGGCGGCCGAGAGATAGCCATCATTCACCCCGTCCTGAGCCATTTAATCATCAGAGTGAATACAAGGCAGGTAAATTAGCCATCAAAATGTTGCCTGGTGTCACAACTCCAGTATTGTTCTGATTGGTTGTTGTCTAGCACTTAGACCTCATTTCTTCTTAATTCTCAACTCCAATAGCTTTAGTGTTCAGGAAGTTGTAGGGCTAGTGATAGACAACAGCCAATCAGAGCAGTGAACATGCATAATAGTGTATACTGCACTGCACATCTTCCTCCATAGATTGCTCTTCACCTGCCTGTATCAGTTAGACTCATCATCACACCATCATCACACCTGTTTGTTTTATTTCTTACACTCGGGACAAAAAGTGATCTCGGTATTCCAATTATACACGTGATTAAATAATGCACATAAAATGTGTCTGTGGGAGTCTTTGTGTACCTTATGGAAGTGCTTGTGGAACAGTGAAAAATGATGCAGATGAATCATGTCTCTCCTAAACATTAGAGATGCATGTGGTCAAAAATGGATGGCACACATTCTAAGTCCTGTTCAACAAATTGTGGTTTTGTGGTTGTGATCTGCATCAGAGACTGAGCCAGTTCATCAGAACCTAATTCAAACCATAATCCACAACCTACACAAAATTAATAGGCTAGTGAGTGAGAGTGAGATAGTGAGTGAGTTTTCATACACAGCAGCAACTGGATGCGCTTTACAGATTAAAACAAAAAAGAGAGATGGAAATCAAGAGCATGAAGTCAAAGCAAAGATAGAAGTATAAACATCAGATTACCTGCCTACAAGTCAGACAGACATCGTGGAACCATATGGAACAAAAACAAGACCAATAAATACAACAGGACAATGTGGCATGGTCACGGGTCATGGACTCACCCATGGTTTTGTGGATGGCTCTGACCCAGTTCATCAGAACCCAATAGAGCCAAACCATAACCCACAACCTACACAATAAATAGGCTTGTGAGAGTACCTCCTGTCACTCACACACTCACACACACTCTCACACACATACAGTACACACACACACACACACATATACACACACACACACATACAGATACACACACACATATATATATATACACACACACACACACACACACACATATACACACACACTTACAGATACACAAACACAGATACACACATTTAACTGCTTTCCAACCACTACTGGTTTTAGCATCTTTCTCATTTCTTTGGAACTGGAACAAACCACATTTATCACCCACCCCTCTTCCGCACCCACACACACACACACACACACACACACATAGCCTGTGTTATGTAACGGGGGTGTGAGTGTTGTTTGAGAATGCATGTAGGTCTCCACCAAAGTGTTATTTCCTGTCTAAACAACCGCCTGGATGCAGGTTTACACTGACATGCAGGTTTACATTGAGGCTGCTTGAACTTGAATGCTTAGATGTGCTCAAATTCCTAAACAAAGACAAACAGCTAGCATGTTTTCTCTGAGCTATTCAAATTAGAGTGGCACGAATCAGCTATTAATTCATCCGCAGCCGCATCTACAAAACTCAATATCCATCCTCCGTCCATCCCAAACAATGTTTTTTCACCAGTTTTCAGAATTGCACTGCCTGCCATCCCGCCTGTTTTTGTGGTGGTGCAAGGCCCCACCCTTCAGATATCAGAGGTGAAAGAAGCAAAGAGTTCATCTTTTGCCTCACAATTGTGTGGAACTAAGTCTTGTTCCTTGAGGTTGGCCTACTATTGCCTGATTGCAAACTATGAGTGTTTCTCAAAGTTGAGGAAGCATGCTTGGAAGGCTGCTTTTTCGAGCATTCCATGTCATTATCTGTCGCCAAGCACTGTTCCAAAGTCAAGCATCCTTCTAAAATCTAGCGAGGACAGAGGCCTTTGTTCATAGATTTTTCAAGGATGCACTGATGGAACCTCGTTTTTGAAGTGTACGACTTCCGAGGCGAGTGTCCTACCTAGGAAGCATTCTCGACTTCGAGAAACCCTCTATACTCCAAACATTGAGGGCTTGCACATTACAGAAGGAGGAAACAAATGTGTCTTTACCTCCTGATGGCTGTAAGCTAAATGCACAAAAATGACCAAAAAAAAGACAATATGGATGTTTTCAAGTAAACAAAATATTCCACATGTTGATTGTCCCAGGTCAATCCCCATTATTCTACCAAAAAGACAAAAGAAATGTTTTTGTTTAGGAATCAGGACTCATAACGTCATTGCTGGCCATGCGATGCGCCTGTACTGTGAAGGAGCTCGACCTGGTCAGAACGTGACGTGGTGGCGAGAGGGGAACGTGTCGCTGGAGTCGCTGCCAGGCATCGAGCGCATCGATGGAGCTCTATGGTTACGGCCAGCTCTAGTTCAACACAGTGGAGTATATGTTTGCAAGTAGGGAACACACACACACACACACACACACTCAACATGCCAAACATGCTCCCACATACTGTACAACCACATTCATAACATTCACCCACTCTCATGCATGTGCAAATTTTGTATTTAAGTACACACATACATACTGTACATACATACTCTCACTCACACACACACACACACACACACACATAGACTACATACATACATACATACATACATACATACACTCATACATACATACATACATTCAGTACATGAGTTTTATAGGCCAAGTATACTGACATTCACAATGAGTTTAACATACAGTACACTCATACATGTACATGTATGCATACATACACACACAGTATATTATTCATACATATAGGATTTCTTGGCCAATACTGTACTTACATAAACAAGGTGTTTGACATTCACACATACATGCATGCGTGCATGTACTGCACACACACACATACACACATGTAATACAGTGAATTGAAATATTTTACTTCCAGTTATGTAGCCACCGCAAAACTGGTAAATAAAAAAAATGGACATGTATACTGGTGAAGAAACCATACATTTTCTGTGTGTGTGTGTGTGTGTGTGTCTGTTCATAGAGTTAAGTATTCCCTTCGCCTGAACCTTACTGTGAGTGAAGGGTCATGTCCTGAGCCTGATCATGATGTTGATGCGGATGAGTACAAATACCTGAAGCTGTCCTCTGCCATGAAATTTATCACCAGAGAGGTCAAGGTCACCTCTGTCACATGGCTGAAGGTACAACAGCACTTATACTGTCAATCACTCATTCCCACTCATTCTGTTTAACTGAAAGATCGCCACCCAGTGCTCAATGATTGTGAGCCAACCAATGATTCGATGTCCCATCAAGATTTAATTAACAGTTAAAAGACAGTTGGAAATGGTGAAAGTTTTAACAAGTTTTAGCAAGTTTTTGTAACATAGCACCCTCTTGTGTTTCGCCGTGGCATTGCAGCCTTGATCAAAAGTCAAAGTGAACTTTATTGTCAGTCAGACCATGTAACCGCAAATTACCGGGAAGATTGACATGTGCAGTATTAAATATTTCACAAACAAGCAAAACATAAAAGATGCACTAGACATAAGTGCACATAGACATCAAGTGGAAAGCAAATTAACAATAACAATATACTGAGTGTGTGTGTGTGTGTGTGCGTGCAACTGTCTATATCCATGCTTTAGGAATGTCAGCCTATCAAGAGAGGTGTTATTTCCGGTACGACACTCGACATTCCTGACTTGCGGATGTCTGATGCTGGGAGTTACACCTGTGTGCTGAATTTCACCTTTGGGGGCCAGAATTATGTGTCTGCCCGCACCGCCAGACTCATCGTTAGCGGTAATGCCCTCAAGTCCCACCTCCACCACCCCACACACATCCACCACTACACACTGACCCCACCAGCCCAACTCTACTCTAGCCAGCACACACACCTGCGGCAGACACACAATTTTCTAGTTTGGCAACCCCAATTTTCACTTAATCTTAGCAAAGGCACTGGAATGCAAATTTTGCCTACTTTACATTCCAGCACCTGTGCTAAGCTAAAGCTGAAATTGCGGTTGCCAGACTAGGAAAGCACATGCACTGCGCATTCTCATTCTAAATGATATCTGGCTGCATTGCAGAACAAAGAGCACACCACTCTAGAATCTTTGTGAGCAAATGATAAGAAAGAAGCCTTCCCCCAAACAATATCAAAGACTCTCTCAGTCACCTCTAAAGGTTTACAGATTTGATCCCTCACCCTGATTGTGTAGACCGCTAGCACAAGCACCACTACCAGTCATAGTCTGGTGCTCTGATGGGTCTCGGTCAAACCAGGGAATTTTCTGTGCTGTAAGCCCTGCCTCTTTCAAACACATGACTGAACAAGCACTAAGTTACACCCAAACAACTGTTCACCATAAACATCTAATGCTATACCTAATCTGGGCTCTCTCTCTCTCTCTTTCTCTCTTTCTCTCTCTCTCTCTCTCTCTCTCTCTCTCTCTCTCTCTCTCTATCTCTCTCTGTGTGTGTGTGTGTGTGTGTGTGTGTGTGTACATGTGTGTAGAAATAATCCAACCAAGTAAACCACAGATAATCATTCCTCGTAACGAAACTCGAGTTGTGGAATTAGGTGAGTCCAAGTCAAGATGTTATTTTAAGTCTGATTTATTGTTATATTTTCTATAACACTGCACTTAGAATCCTTTTAAAAACATTTGAGACTGGCTGCCAAATTTGTGGAGGTCTGATGACCATCTGTTTATATGTGATAAGTAAGAATAGACACACTCTACTCCCACTGTTGTACGTCTTTGGGTGCTGGTTTAAATTAAATCATGCATTAAACGTACATTGTAAAGAAACAACATTGTGTAAAATACTGATGGACCAGTTTAATGACAGTAACGTTTACGAAAAGGCCATATCATGGATTACTGATTGTGTGTTTGTGTGACTTTTTTTACAAAGCGAGGGAGTTTTTCCTTGCCCCTGATTCTCATGGATGCTTCCCGTACTGTCTGTAAAGCGCCGTGAGACAATGTACTGTATTTGTGCGCTATACAAA
>JAODXP020000868.1:0-10000 GCA_027497455.2 Sardinella longiceps | reverse complement strand
CTGGAGTCTCTCTGCATGGGTCGCTTCGTAACCTGGTGATCTTTGTAACATGGTGTCTTTTGTAACCTGATTTCTTTTTGTCTCCTGCAGCAGGTCTTCTGCGCTGCACCCCTCCAGACTTAGTGCATGATCATCCTCTGGCGTGTAACATGAGCATGAGATCCAGACTAACTCCCTCCCTACATGCTAAAACACAATGATCTGCCTCTGAGAGAATGCCATGCATGCCAATCAAAGCTAACGCTAATCCTAGCTTTATCCCGAATTCTAACACAGCATCTGCCTTACTAATCCTATCTGTACCTAACTCAACTCAGCCACAACACAACCGGATTTTCTCCAGAGTGGAGAATCTTATCACATTTACCCAGAAGGAGCCTCAATGAGAGTTTGGAGATTTTGGCCTGTCTTAAAGGAATGGCCTACTTCAACCTTTCTTTTTACAATGGATTATTCACCCCCTTAACTTGAGTTACATATGTGGGTAAAAGCATTTTGGTCACAGTTCATGCATTTTTCTAGTCTAGCAACCCCAATTTTACCTTTACTGGAATGTAAAGTAGCCAGATAGCCACTCTTTGGCAACATTACATTCCAGCACCTACTGTATGCTAAGATAAAGTTAAAATTTGGGTTGCCAGACTAGGAAAACGCTGGCACTAAGACCAAAATGCTTTTACCCACATATGTTGCTCCTGATAAAACTGTGAATAACTCAAGTTCATATAAAGGTGGAACATTCCTTTCAATTGACCTCCAATACTCAGACAGATAAGTCTTTTAAATAGTCATTGAAGTCCTGAGGCTTAGGTTCCAGAACATGCCTCTGCCCTATCTAAAGTAGGATTAGTGCCCCCTGTGTGCAATCTGGGTTCCAGGAGGTAGCTCATCATGAAGTATCTTGCCCTTCCTATCTACCATCTTTGGCTATCAGACGTGTCCCAAACTCAGTCTGCTTGTATGAACTCCCTTCCTAACTTAGCTGGGCATCTCTACCATATTGGCTTCCCTTTGTGCAGTCGAGGAATTCTCCTGTTGCCTTCACTCTTTTGGGTTGACTCTTATATCGTTGACTTCCAATTTCTCTCTGGGCATGGAGCATGCTTTATCTCTCTCTTTCACTCACACACATTCTCTCTGTCTGTCTCTCTTTCTCTTTCTGTCTCTCTCCCTCTCTCTTTTTCTCTTTCCTCTCCAGATGGTAAGCTTTATGATGCATATGTAAGTTACCCTTGTGAGGGTCAGGGCGCTTCCATGACAATGACCTTTGCTCTTCAGACTCTTCCGGAGGTTCTGGAGAACAAGTACGGCTACAAGCTCTTCATCAGAGGGCGAGATGATAGTCCTGGGGAAGGTATGCTCTCATAGACACACACACACGCATACACACACACACACACACACACACACATACAAACATACATACGCACACACACATATACACACATAGACATAGAGACACACACACATGCACACATACATGTAGACATTGTCCTGACGACAGCCAGTCAGCACACACACACATCACTTAATAAAGCTAATGACCATGTTTTATTAGCATTACCCAGTTGATGGGAACACACACACAGGTGGGTGGGCACACTCTTGAGCTGAATTTCCATGAATGTGATTAATGCAAATGAAGACTTCTTTACCAAAACACAACAAAAAAAAAGCCATTTAAATTTTTTTTTGATATTTATGATATTCAATGAGGTCTCTAAAAGTGTACTAATGTTATCTGTTTAGTTGTTACCCAACTAAAACAAAACTGTAATTTTATAGATATTGGTAGGGTCAATAAAACCCATCGTGTTTGATTTTTTTTTTAATTTTTTTTTAATGGAAATACTGCGTTTTTGAAAAGATATGAAGTTGAAAATCTGGCTTGTGTCTCCGGTTTGAGTCCTTACTCAGTGAATTGCAAATTGGTCAATCAGTAATGAATAAAGTCCTTAGCCAGAAATACAAAGCAGCAGTTTTCTTCGGCCTGGAGGAACTTGCTCTGCTTCAGCGGAGTTCTGCTTCATCTAACATCTTTTCCCCCTGTATAGTTAACTGTGAATGTTTTGAATGGTTTGAAATTTATTCTGATATTTAACAAATTTATGTTGTTTGAATCAAAATTGAATCAAGACTTATGGTAATACTGCAGTAACTTCTTGGCATCTTTAACCAACACCTCATCCAGACTGTCACTGCTCGACTGCTTTACAAATGGATTGTTGAACAATGCATGCATCCCTTTTTCCATTCCAATGTGACCTCTATTTTAGCAGCAATAGTTCACTGCTTAACTACTAATGGCAATAATGTAACAGATCCACTGTCCTGGTCCTTTGCAGAGGTGTTTAATGTCATAGAGGAGGCGGTGAAGAACAGCCGTCGGCTTATCATAGTGCTGGATGAGGCCCAGACAGAAACCAGCAGACACTTGGCCCCCAACGCTTCAAAACATCTTAAAAACAACAACACCTGCAAGCCTACAGACATGGGGATGGTCACAGTCACAGACACGGCGACTGACAGAAACAGTCATCATCACACACCGGACACAGATATGTGGATGGTCACACACACGGCGACTGACAGGAACAGTCATCCTCACACACTGCCGGACACACACCTCATGGGCACCAGTGAGTGTGTGGGGTTTGACCTGAGCATTGGAGTCTATGAGGCGCTGATATGCTCTGGGCCCAAACTCATCATCATCCAGACAGGCGAGACGTCCGTCAGTAACCTGCCTCCTTCGTTGGCTCTTCGCAAACACGCCAAGCGGACACTACACTGGCACAAAGAGTCGCGTGCCTACTCACAAAGAAGATTCTGGAAAGAGCTGAGATACCGCATGCCAGTTCCCCACAGGTCCAGTAACAACACATCTTCTTCCTAGTTCTAAAAGGTGTGTTCCACAACAGAAAAGACTAAAAAAAAGTTTTGGATGATGAATTTAGTGCTAGGCCAGGATTTTTTATTTGTTGTTTGGTTCAAATATCAAAAACAAAATCTACTGAGAGAGCAAGCCTTTTCAAACCTAAACCTAAAAAACAAGGAAGCAACAAAATATTCCGTTCACTCCAATATTCCAAGCAAACAAATAGAATTAAGCAAATGATCAAACGCAACTGGGATATTCTGCTAAGTGACTCAAGTCTCTCCTCTGTGTTCTCTGAGACCCCGCAGTTTGCTGTGAAGAGGACCCCCACTCTGAAGTATAAACTGGTTAAAAATTATATCCCAGCTCCCAGACCAAAAAGTTCACTTTTCATTGTGGTGCGTGTAGACACTGTTCACAGATTAACAAAAGGACTTCCTTTACAGATTCTACCGGTGAAAAGACTTTCCACTGTAAACAATTTGCTAATTGTAACTCAACTCATGTAATTCAATAAGTGTGGTTGTTTTTATGTAGGACTTACCAAAAGGAGACTGCAGGACAGACTCACAGAACATACGTTTTTTTAGGTCTTGATTACAGTGTTAACTTAACTTTACCTGTGTGTGAGCAACCTCTTAGGGGTAAAGATAGGACTTTCTGACTGTTAATGTCCTATTTTGATACTAAATTATTTGCTGGTGTCTGACCTATAGCTTCTATATGATATTTTGTACCTGATTACAGTGTTAACCTAACTTTCCCTTTATGTGGGCAACCCCTTAGGGGTAAAGATAGGAGTTTCTGACTGTTAATGTCCTATTTTGATACTAAATTATTTGCTGTAGTTTGACCTATAGCATCTATGTATTTATATGTGTATTGGTATTTGTCATTGGTATTTGTAAGTGTATTGGAATGTTATGGTGGTCATATGACATCATGTGACTTAGCTCTTTTAAACTGTGTATGAAAGTCAGAACTGAGCGATTGAGGAAAAGTTTCTATCCTCAAGCCATTCAGACTTTGAATGAGGATCACAAAGCATAGCCTAACAGCAATTCTTGTATATTTAAGTTAATTTTTTCATATTTATTATTATTATTATTGTTTTGTTTTTACATTGAAGCACAGTCATTGGAGTCAGTGGACCAAGCATTTCACTACAGTTTTTACTATGTAGATCATCTGGTTTGAAATAATGACTTATGGCTTATGACTTATGACTTAAGGGCCCGAAATTTCTAGCAGCGCCCCTGCTTTTGACTGCCATTGAAATGCACTGAAAGAATGTATGAAAGAAGGTATCACTGGCTAGTTATTTATTTGTTTGTTTTAAAGTGTCATTTGAGCATATGCATTGGAATGTATATTACTAGCTTTGCCAGCTTTGCCAGACCATAGTTAATTTCTGAATGTTGTCGCGCAAGCCAGGCTAAACTATTGGAGCTTTTAAAGCCAAGTTAAGAGAACGTATGCTACGTGTGTGTGTGTGTGTGTGTGTGTGTGTGTGTGTGTGTGTGTGTGTTAAAAAAAGAAAGAAATAATAATAATAATAATAATAAAGTAAGACAGAAAGATAAAGATAATTTAAAAGAAAAGAAAAGAAATATAAATGACACAATGGTCCACTTTTTGGAAAAAAAAGAGAGATATGTCTTTTAAATGAAGTGTGGAATGGAAATATATTTACAGTATGTACATTAATTTATTTTCCTGTTGTCTTTTTGTTAGTTGTTTTTATTAATTGTCTTTTTTTATATAAAAATAAACATGACTATGACCATGATGACTACACAGGTGTTTGATTCAAAACCGTATCAGTCTACTTGTAGCATTTTTCAAAGTAGACCTAAGGCACTCATTGAGGGAATTCAAATGTTTAGTCCTAAAAGTCATCTTTGACAGATTAAGGAGCTTTTAAAGTGCACTTTTGAAGAAAATCACTAATTTTGGATTTCACATGTAAAGCCTTCATAGCCTTCATAACATTTCTGAAATTTGGCCCATTATTAGTAGGAGCCACAGACTTCTCAGGCATGCCTGTGTTATGGGGTGTACATATGGCTCCATTCATCTATCACATCACACTCCAGTCTCATTCATTCAGTCATTTATGGATACCTTGGGAATAACTCTTTTTGCTATGACAAAAAGTTGAATCTAGTAAGCTATGAGAAGTTGTTTTGTTAAAAATGAAATGTGAGGCTTGGGAATCAAACTCAAGCCATTGTTATTGTTAGTCTGCGGTCTAACCACTGCTCCACTACGCCTACAATCACATTTTGACTCAAACTAGGTTACCACCACATTTGTGTATCTGGGCAACCCCAGCACAACCCCATATGGCAATTTATAGGCCAGGAAGTTCAAGTTCATTTAAATTCCAAAAGTATCCCCAAGAGTAAAATTATGTAACTACCGGTAGTCATTTGAAATGTGGGAGGCAAATAAAAATGGTACAAAAATCTAGATATCCTATTTTGAAGTGGTTCTGAAGAACATGGTCTTGCTACAGCTGTGATGGCTTCAGATCAGAATGGTATAATGAAGGAACAGTGAGATATTTCAAGGTGAAAATTTCACATTCTTCCAAATCATACCAAATTTTCAGGAAGCTGAAAACTTAACCCAGGAAATGTTATCCTCTAACTGAGAGGTATGAGTCTGCTGAGATTCAGTATCTGCATGATTCTTGCTGAAACTGACTCCTTAAAGGTATAATCCGGAGTGAATCAACACATAGCCCTGCTGTTTTATACTTTTATGCACTACTGAAAGCCACCTCAAAGAGTGCTTTAATTATGCTAATTTGCATAATTAATTAGACAAATTAGCATAATCACTAATACATACAATTTCAGCAACTGCCATATGAGATCCCAATGACTGTATACAATATCAGGTGGATCCCAAAGTGAAGGGCCTACAAAGAATGGGACTGTAGGTCCACCCTACCATTGTGAAATGTCTGGGCGCCACACTATAGACTAGGCTGCCCACTGTGGGGCCCTTTTCCATTCAGAAATGTGGGCACATGTTGGGCCTACATTAGGGGCCATGTCCAGTAGCCAAGCCTGTGCGGGACTGTCATAGGGACATGTGGCTTTACTGAGAGGTAGTGTGGGCACTAAACTCATTAAATCTCACACAGAGCTCAAGACTTGCGAGATAAGACTATCCACAACTTGGAGAGCCTCCAGGTACAGGTACTAGGCCTATTTCAATCCAGTTATAACTAGCTATAACTTCAAAGACACTGAAAAACTTTACAGACAATACAGATGTTTCCATGAGTCAGACTTTCATCAAGGAATTATTAACATAGGCCTTCAATTATACAGGTGCAATTCCATTGAAAGGTTATTAGTCACCCACCACAACAATAATGCTATTTGTATAGTGGAAATGATGGCAAGAAATATGAGCGCATCCTGTTTTTGTCTGTTGAACTTATAAAGTATGAAATAAATAATTTTAGGTAATGATTCACGTCATACAAATGACTGCGGTTTTCTATGGAATTGCCCATACCGTGTATGCTTATTTTTAAATTATTTCAAATTCAGAGTTCAGTGAGTTTATAGTCACAGAAAAGTCCCATAATATAATTGATGATATCTGACTCCTGGTAATCTCTCTGACCTCATATACTGTTCCTGATCCACCCACATTGCCATAGCGACGGTGTGGTTTTGAGGTCAGAGGTTGCCTTTCAACTCTTAAAAAAAAAACCTTAATTGATTTTCCTCAGAACTAGCCTACATTCTAACCCCCAAAACCACATCCTTTTTCTCTCGGAAAAAAACTGAAAAAATATTATTGGCCAGTCATAAGTGTATGCATAGTACAGCCTCCTGTCCTGATTATCAACTGAACAAATACTTGGCCAGCAACACTCTAAAAAATAAGAGAAAATACTTTGAGTGAAGCCTGCACCTACTAGCCTGGCAGGCCATCCTATATCATTGAAATGTATAGTCTGGAATTGAGAGATAAACCGAACACAATCGTGGCCCTGAACACATAGAGCGTTGTGATTAGATGTCGCCAACGGCGTCATCCAATAAAATTCCCTACGGCTTGCTACTAGACGTACAGGCTGAGGAAATTATTAAAATTTGCCGCCGCTACGGTACGTCTAGATTTCTAGGCTATGCGCCAACCCTTTCCAACCCTAATTGTAGTAGCCATCATAGAAGAAGAAAAGAACGTCACCGCTGATGGATATAAACATTTTAATGTACAACAGCTTTAAACAACACATATCCTTTACAATAAAAAGATGCCACACATATTGGTTGGACATTCGTGGAGTAGAAGACATGGCTGCAGGGCCATCAGCCCCCCCCTTCTCCTCTTCTTGGTGGGGGGGGAGGGGGGAGTCACGACCCAAATAAAATACCCACAGACACTCCGCATTCAGAGGGGCGGGCGGGGGGAGGAAAGCGCAGAAACACTGGTCAGGTCACCAACCAAACTCCCTCTTTTTCTCTCTTTCTTTCTCTTTTTAAAGCTTACGTTAAAAACTCCAACCCCCCTCCTCCTCCCTCGTAAAGCAGTCTGTCCACATTCTCTTCCATTTTTCAAAATGAGATCCGGAGGTAAGAACTGTACCCTGGTGCGGCGGCAGATTGACTGACACTCTGGCCCGTGCCTGTGCCGGCTATGAGCCAGATAGAAGCCAGACCCGAGCCAGAGTGTGTGTGTGTGTGTGTGTATATGTGTGCCTGCCACATGTGTGTTAGCTGGTGGTTGCTCTCTAGAGCTGGTTAGCTGGTATCCATGATTCCTCTGGGGTACAGTTCCTTTCTCCAGCCACAAATAAGAGCTGCTTGGAATGCAGTCAAACTGAAAAATACACGCTTGAATACAAAAACCTAACGGTGTCCAAGTGCCTTGGACTGATGAATTTGTTTGTTTGTTTGTTTGTTTTGCTGCCACATCAAGTTGGCAACTTAAGATTGGGAGTATTTGCTGGAATTCCCCTGGAATGATTCTTGGTTATTGTTGTATTTTTTGTTGTTATTATTTTTTGTTGTTGTTTTTGTTTTGTTGTCCTGAAGAGTTGCATTCTGTTGCTGGAAGGGTTGACATACCGTAGACACAAAGTTGTTGTCGAATGGAATTGAACACAAGTGCATGATGGTCTGGCTCCTGCGGTGGCGGTGCGGTGCGGCGTGTGTGGGGGTGTGTCAGTGCTTGTTATTGCTCTCCTCCTGGGAGGAGTTAGACAGGCCGTTCTGATTCTGGGAGGAGCCTGAGCCAAGGCCATAGAGCCGCCCGCAGTACTTGGCGTCGTCAATGTTGTCCTCAAAGAATAACTACAGAAAGGAAGCACAAGATTTGGGGTCATACATTAGAGCTCTGCATTGGAGACACACACACACACACACACACACACACACCTGGGGCACAAGGTACTTGATAAGTGTTGTCAATCGAAAATGCTTCCTTGTAAAATGCTTGCCTTGGTAGTCATACACTACAGTAGACTACTGTAGATTCCATCAGTGTAGCCTTGAGACAGTCTATGAATAAAGGACTCGGTTCTCGATAGAATTTAGAAGTATCCTTCACACTGGAACAGTGGTTGGCGACACACAAAGACATGGATATACTTGGAAAAGCAGCCTTCCGAACAGGCTTCCTTGATTTTGAGAGAAACTCGGTATGTGATACTGCGCTGCCATGTAACAGAAAACTCTATGGCACGCGTTCCAATATTTACACTGCTATTTCAAACTAGCTCATTTCAAACTAGCTCATGATCAATTCTAACAGCAGAGATTGCGAGCAGAAGTTAGTCTCGTAAGAAACCCAATTATGGCAAAATACTCAACTGAAAGTGAAAGTGACTATATCCAGATCAAACAGACTTTTTCATACAAAGTTGCACCGGCAGTGAAAACTGCCAATAAAGTTGGCTTGAGTCGTCTTATAGAAATATACACTAGTAGCGCCGTTGAATACAGTCGTCTATGGAAGTGAATGTGTCATTGGAGCTCCCATCTCCTTTTCAATGAATGGACATCAATTGGATTAGTCTACTCATATTTAAATCTTCATAAACCATCATAAATCTTTATATGCATTTTCTTATTTTTGAATCCTGTTTGGGAATCCCTGCTGTACTGTATAACATAGTGTCTCCATGAGGGAAGGGAGGCCTGTGTTCTGGAAGCGGTTTTATGGTTAGGCTGCCCTAAGGAGGCGTTCAGACAGACACACTTTTTCACCTCCAGGGGGTCGAATCTAGTCTCCCTTTAAAACTATGCGACTTAACCATTGCTGCGCACCTCGTGTAGATATGAGCAAGGCGCAAGGTTAAAAAAAAAAGTGACCAAAAAATGCAAGATAGTTGCCTTTTCTTTCACAATTTGTTGTTGCCTAGCTTCCAGTCATAGTTAAGTCAGAGTTAACGCTTTCGAGAAATCTATGCGGTCATGGAAACAAGATGTACATAATCAGTTTCAAACCCTGCCTGTTTTTGTCGCTTACTACTTCAGAACACTTGCGTCTTTGGGGGCGAAAATCTGCGTTCAGTCTGAACAGCCGCTAAGCGAGTGCCAGTACAGATGTGTGGAATTGGAGTCGGTACCTCTTTCATGCGGAAGAAGGCCATGCCAGTGAGCAGCGAATCAGAGCCAGCCTGGTGCTGCCTGCCAATCCTCTTCAGCTCCAGCTGATCCGCCACCTCCTGAAGACCCCCCTGCACACACAAACACATACATTAAACACTTAAATATGCATACTTTAAACTCTTAAACATGCACACATTGGACATCCACAAATCCACATCCACAAATTAAACACTAAACGTATATACATTACACACTTAAACATGCACACATTAAACACTTAAACATGCACACATTAAACACTTACACGTGCACACATTAAATACTTAAACATGCACACCTTCAACACTTAAACATCCACACATTAAACAATTAAACAAGTTTTCAAATGGTGTATCTATCTATCGCCGACCTATTTGCTGTTTGGCTGTGGTTGGTGTGTGGACATTGCAGTCTGTACACCTAACTGCCCGTCAGGGTCAATATACAATAAACAATAAACACATCCTCATCCCATGTGAATATGTATGTGCAGTAGGCA
>JAODXP020000867.1:17500-20069 GCA_027497455.2 Sardinella longiceps | reverse complement strand
CACACACACACACACACACATGCAAACACACACAGTCTCAGAACACAGAAGCATTCACACGCAACCTTTCACTCTCTCTCTCTCGCTCTGTCTCTCTCTCACACTCTCACACACACACACACACACACACACACACACACACACACACACACACACACACACACTCCCTCTAGGACACATTGGATGCATTAGAAACAGACCTCCAACACATGTCAGGAAGAGAAAAAGGCCTTGTTCCTTACCCTGTCGAGAGGGTCATCACACACAGACACACACACACACACACACACACACACCTCAGTCATGCTCTCACTAAGCCATCAGTTCTGGGGGTCACCCCTAAACCGTCCCCATGGTGACCGGATGTGATCACTCATGGCAACTGTCAGCATCCTAGCAGCAGGGGCTGTGTGTGTGTGTGTGTGTGTGTGTGTGTGTGTGTGTGTGTGTGTGTGTGTGTGTGTGTGTGTGTGTGTGTCCATTGGGCTGTCAGAGAGCCCCCAGGGTAGACAGCCAGAACAGAGAACCTCTGTACCACACACACACACACACACACAGACAGATGCTTGGACACATCATTGCACTGAACTAGAATGTAGCAAATATACACCAGCATCCTCGACATATTTAGCAGACACTAAAACAGTCTCACTGACTCACTCTCTCTCTCACACACACACACACACACAGACTGACCCACACAGACTGTCTGACTCAAACACACTCACACAGACTTAAGGTTAATGCACATTGTCATAACGTCGGCCGCAAAATGTGTGTTAGGGCCGTCTTTAAGCGTCTGTGCAAAATGTTTTGAGAAGGACGTCAGGCTTCGGGCAACCTCCACTGACTCGGTGGGTAGAGTCGAGAGGAACTCCTGTTTGTGTTTATGTAGCACGCCGTTGCACCAGCTCTCTGTTTGGAAAAATGTATGGAAGGTTGAGCTGGACTCAGGCATGTACACGTACACGTGCAGTGTGAGCGCAAACCGTACTCTAGCATAACGAATATTATGATATGGCATTCTTCAGTCTGAACTTTGGCCTGAAACCACACTAGTTTCACTGTTATGTTTGTCAACGTGAATTTCTCCCAATATCAGAACTAATTAGTGTAGCCAGTGGCGGTCCGCACCGCACACGGGTCTCGTACCCGCCACCCCGCAAGCTACAAACTCCCAGCGTGGGAGTGGGACGCTCTAACCAACTGAGCCAAAAACCCGAGCTTCTAACTCAGCCGTTAGAAGCGCCCATGGAATTGGGTGATGAGGATTTACATGTACAACCACCGAGCTAGCCGAGCTAGCTGGCCTCCATTACATGTGCATGTGGATCTATTCCAGTGTGTGCCTCTGTGTGTGTGAGTGTGTGATCGTATGTGTGTGTGTGACTGCGTGTGTGCGTCTAGGGTTACGTTGAACAAAGTACAGCAACAACACAGAGAGAGAGAGACACACACACACGCCATACAATATTAATTAAACAGCTTGACATGCAATGTATGTGTGTGTGTAAAAGATTCCCTGTCACTAAAACGCACTACGCGGAACTCAATGACTTTTTTCTTTTCTAAACACTGAACAATGTAGCTCAATTCACGGCGTGTGTGTGTGTGTGTGTGTGTGTGTGTGTGTGTGTGTGTGTGTGTGTGTGTGTGTGTGTGTGTGTGTGTGTGTGTATGTGTGTGTGTGTAGAAGTCAACTCTGACAGGTGTAATTGAAGTGTAAACATTCCTTAGTGAATCTGACAGGCAACAGTTGAGACTGTGTTTCCTTGACACCAGAACGGCACCCCCCCCCCCAGCACACACACACGTTAGACAGACAGAGACAGACATGAAGCGCAATCATGCACACACACACACACATACACACACACACACACACACACACAGACACACACACACACACAAAGTAAACATGCTAAAATGCAAAATACTTACACATATGCACGCACACTTACAGCAAACCCTTTTTATTTCAATCGTCTCTGAATCAATCATCATCCATGTGTGTGCCGTGTGTGTGTGTGTGTGTGTGTGTGTGTGTGTGTGTGTGTGTGTGTGTGTGTGTGTGTGTGTGTGTGTGTGTGTGTGTGTGTGTGTGTGGAAAAGCCTGTTTCACATGACTACCTCTCCTTTCTTCACCCTATTAAAGCAGCAATGAACTGAATCTGTTACCATGGTAATGACAAAACACAACAAACACATTAATTAGTGAAGAGAGAGAGAGAGAGAGAGAGAGAGAGAGAGAGAGAGAGAGAGAGAGAGAGAGAGTTTTAAAATGACTAAGAAAATGAATTAAAATATCCTACAATAAATACCCTACAATAGCCTCTAAGATCCTTAGAGAAAGTTTGTGGCTGTGCTAACTTAAACACACTCCTATAAGGTTACTAATGTTGTGTGCACATTACTATACCATTAGTAAATAATGTAATATAATAGTGTATGTAGCAATGTTAATGAATAATGCTAACCTTGTATTGGCCTACACTCATATAAGCTATACCTACTAATGTTGTGTGCACTCACTTATAATTTGCAGTGGTTGTAAGTAATGCAGTCTAAT